>QRFJ01004754.1:43223-82686 GCA_006176705.1 Cocos nucifera | reverse complement strand
TCTCTACATGGTTTTGTCGCTCAAAAATCAGCCAAGGTGGCATCATTAAAGGATAAGCATGAATGCTAGGCACTAGGGTTTATCCTCCAGAGTCTTTGATCCCATCAAGACTCTTTGATCCATTCAAATTTATTCTGAATGGGGTATTTCAAATTATCTTCAAGTGGTGCATGTCCAAAGTGGAACGTGCACCCTTCTCCATGCAAATATATCAAGGGGCGTGTGCCCTTAGAAATTCTCTAGGGGGTGCACGCCTCTTCTCCCTTCTTTTCTACAACATCGGTCAACCTTTGACCCTTGTCAAGTTCCCATCTTATGAGATTAAGGACAAGCCTTAATCAAGTCCCATCCAATAAAATTAGAACAAGTCCTAATCAAGTTAGGATAAGCCTTGATTAGGCCATGACTAGATCTAGTTAGATTAAGACAAATCCATATAGAGTTTTCGAGAAAGTCTTGTCCAAATTTCATCTCATGATTTTAGGACAAGCCCGATCTCATCAGGACAAGATTTATTTTGACCAGGACAAGTTCTCTTCTAATTAGGACAAAGTCATACAAGGCTCTTTGATGAGCCAAATTCAATTTAGCTCAATCGAGATGAACCAGAAAGACTGTAGAAGGAGAATGTTAGGCTTAATCATGTGCTAGCATGATTTTTTTGAAACTAATTAGATCTAATCCAAATGAATCGAACTAGGTTAGCCAAATTGATGACATTCAGATCCAAATTCTTGTTTGTATGATCAGTTAGGTTCAATTTTGTATGGTAATGCGATATGTCATGATCTCTATCATTGATATCATCGAAACATCTTTTGATAGACCAAAACTCTTTCGATTCACTCAATTAGAATGATCGATCATCAAGATCATTCTAATTGATCCTAAAATCCACTAGTGATACCTAGTAGTATATGGTGGCAACCCAACAAAATTGAATGTGAATGTCTCGATGCAGCAACCTATATGATTGAGTTCCTCTATCGTGAGCCTCGATAGGATTAGGGTTAAGGTAAACTCGTCAAACCTAATACCCCATCATATCATTGAATCATTCGATTCGAGTCCGATGTGAAACCCTAATAGAAATTTTTTTTTATTTTATCACAGTACCATGGCTATGGGCTTATGAACTCAATCTCATAATCATCATAGGACCTCCTCCTCTACCGAGGTTGATAGATCCCATCTTGGTGCGATCCAGTTTCTACAATAAATATGATATAACCAACATACCCCTCATGATTCTGAATGGCTAGAAAATTGAGATATGGTATAATCAAACTATAATATACTGAAGATGAATTATCGATGCACCTTAGGTCAAAGAACCAGACATATAATTACAGCATCAAGCTAGTCATCGACGAGAAGGTAGACTCCTTTATGACTGCTCGAGGTGGTCACACTCAGTGCCCTCATTCTCAATGAGTATCTATATTCTCGCTTCAGTGTCTCCACACCATAGACTCAAGACTCATTTATCCTAAGAAAGCGATCGTACACCGATCTTCTGGATCGATCACCATCCTCGTGATGATCCTACGATCAGGAATAGTTTATAAGCTAATTATGAAAATACATATCTTAAATTTTTAACTCTTAAAAATATGCATTATCATACTTATTAACTCAAAAAATTTATCACAGACACTTATATACAATGTGATAAAAAAAAATAATTCTTTATTAATTTTAAGTCAAAATTATAAAAATTTTTCTAGAATATGTATTATAAGTGTCAGCCAATCTGGCTTTTAGGGCACTCATCCAACACTATATGGATGCAATGCAGAGACTTGATTCTGAGAAATGGGTTTAGACCATGAAATCCAAAGTGAACTCCATGAAGGTCAACAATGTGTGGACATTAGTTGACCCACCTAAAGGAATTAAATTCATTAGGTGTAAGTGGATCTTCAAGAGAAAGAGGGGTACAGATGAAAATATGGAGATCTATAAAGCCTGTCTGTTTTCCAAGGAGTATCATCAATATTATGGTATTGACTATGATAAGACATTCTTCCCTATGGTAATGCTCAAATCCATTCAGATCATGCTCACGATAGCTGCCCATCTAGATAATGAGATCTGGTAAATGAATGTAAAGATAGCTTTTCTAAATGAAGAGCTGACTAAAGAGATGTATATGATAGAACCTAAGGGATTTGCATCCACAAACGAGCCAAGGTATGCAAGCTTTAGAGATCCATTTATGGATTGAAGTAAGCATCTCGGAGTTGGAACATGCATTTTGATAAGGTGATCAAAATGTATGGCTTCATTAAGAATGGAGAAGAACCCTGCAACTACAAGTGGGCAAATGATCAAGCAGTAGTATTTCTTATCTTGTATGTGGATGATATTCTCTTAATCGGGAATGACATCTCCGTACTATAAGGAATAAAAGTTTGGTTGTCAACTCAGTTCTCCATGGACTTTGATGAAGTATCCTGCATCCTAGGGATGAAGATCTATATGGATAGATCAAAAGGATACTTGGGTTATCCCAATCCACGTACATAGAAATTATGCTAAAAAGGTTCAGCATGGAGAATTCCAACAAGGGCTATCTTTCAATAGGCCATGAAATTTCTCTCTCTAAGAAGGATTGTCTGATAACTCCTGAAGAGAAAGAGTGTACTAGTAGAATCCCATATGCTTTGATAGTGGGATCTATCATGTATGCCATGACATGTACGAGATCAGATGTGGCATACTAACTAGGAGTAGTGAGTGGATACCAATTGATCCAGGGGGAAGAACCACTGGAAGATGGTGAAAGTCATTCTTAATATTTGGGAAATACTAAGAACTAGTGGTTGATCTATGATGAGTTAGATTTGAAACTAAAGGGAATTACAAACTCCAGATTTCAATCTGACCATGATGACAGTAGAAGCATATCGGGTTATATCTTTATCCTAAATGGTGGAGCTACCTGTTGAAAGAGTTCCAAGCAACATACTATTAAAAAAGATTGATTCACTAGAGATTAGAAGATCTAGAACTAGCAACCAAAGATCTATAACCAGAAGAAGATAATAGCCCTAAAGAATAGACACTAAGAGATGGACGGCAAATCCAAAGAGAGAGAGAGGAATAGAGTTTCAGGAAGAAAAGAAATTTTTGTATTCTCTTCTTGTCAAAAATATTGCATATACAAAGTATGTATAAATGTCCTAAGTCAACATGACTCAGTCCTAAAAAACTGTCCTGGGCTAACTCATATAAGAAAGCACTCACCCAAGCCCTTGGTCTAAAGATCCAGCCCTATACATAAGTTAGCCACCTTAAGATCTCTCAACTCAGGTCTTAAGACCCCTTGGATTAGACCCAATCCAAGACAAAACAAAGAAACCCATGCTCATCTGTCCGCCTGTTCAAGCTGGCTCGATGAACACTCGAGCCGGCTCGATCGCCTGCTAAGCCATAGATTTTTGAAAACACATTCTTTGTTTGTCTGAGAGAGCTGGCTTAATTTTGATCCGAGTTGGCTTGATCTCATCTCGAGTTGACTCGACCTATATCCGAGCCAGCTCGATAGTGTATCAGCCCTCCTTCTCAGTTGATACAACTTCATCCAATCCAAACCTCCAGGAGCCGCCACCATGACTCCTTCATGATCTCTCAAGCCTTGGGAGAACCATCCTTGCTCTTTCAATCTCTTCCTTGGTTCCCCAAGGCTTGGAGCAACTCCTTCCTATCCATCAAATGCATCAGTACAACACATTTGTGAAAGCTATCCCATGGAAGAATTTTTGTCAGCAAATCAGCTAGATTCTCCTTTATATGAACCTTTACCAGCTCCACCTCACTAACCTCCACGATCTCTCTGATCTGGTGGTACCTGATGTCAATGTGCTTCATCCTTGCATGGTAGACTAAATTCTGAGCAAGCAACAGTGTACTATGGCTGTCGCAGTGCACTTTAACGATCTTATAAGCAAGGCCCATCTCCAATGCCAATCCCTTCAGCCATAAAGCCTCTTTTGTAGCTTCTATAATACCAATGTACTCTGCTTCAGTGGTGGATAAGGCCATGATGGGCTACAAGCATGATCTCCATGAAATGAGATCTCTATTTGAGCAAAACATGAATCCTATCATTGAATGCTGAGTGTCCATATCTCCACCAAAATCCGCATCCACGAATCCTTTTATCGGTTTTTGAGCCTTCTTGGACATGTTAAAGCAACCCTTAACACCTTTCAGTTGTCAATAGGTAATACCTACTCCAATTATACCCACCAAATACCTAAAGATGTTCTTCAGTGCTTGCCAGTGCTCCCTGCCAGATTGCACCATGAATCTGCTCACCTGACTCACTACATGGACTATGTCAGGCCTATAACATGCTATGGTATACATCAAACTTCCTACACCAGTAGCATATGGGACCCTCTCCATATCTAGAATCTCCTCCTCAATTTGTGGAACATAGTCTTCGAAAGTCTGAAATTACTGGCAAGTGGCAGTGCTACCGGTTTGGCTTCTTTCATCCCAAATTTTTCTAAGACCTTTTGAATGTAACCATCCTAAAATAAATGTAGCACCTTCTTATCCCGATCTCTGAGAATTTCCATGATTAAGATCTTCCTCGTAGGTCCAAAATCCTTCATCTCAAACTTTCGAGATAATGCAAACTTTAGTTCCTACACAACTTTCTTAATCTTGCATGCTATCAGCATATCACCTACATACAAAAGTAAGAATAGTCTAGACCCATCCTTCAAAGATTGAACAGATACACAAGGGTTAAATTCACACCTAGAAAGGCCAATGCTCCTCACAAGGGTATTAAAGCGCTTGTACCACTATCTCGATGACTGCTTCAGCCCATACAATGATTTCTATAGCAAACATACCTTCTCTTCTGTTCCAAACTCTCTGAACCCTGGTGGCTACTGCACGTAGATGCTCTCCTCCAGATGTCCATGGAGAAATACCATCTTAACGTCCATCTGCTCCAATTCCAAGTCCTAAGCTGCAACGATGCTTAACAATATCTTGATAGACGTATGCCTGATGATCGAAGAAAAAACTTTGCTAAAGTTGATGCTTTCCTTCTGGAAGTACCCTTTGGCCACCAATCTTACTTTGTACCTGATACCTTCCTACTTTGAAGGCTCCTCTTTGCATTGGAAAACTCATTTGCATCCAATGGATTTCTTCTCCTATAGCAGTTACACCAAATGCCATGTCTGATTCTTTTGGAGAGACTGTATTTTCTCAACCATAGCTTGAACCCATCTATCTCTTTTTTGGCTCTCTACAGCCTCCTCATAGGTGTAGCGGTCTCCATTCACTATCATCAGGGCATATGACACCAAATCTTCAAAGCCATATCGATCTGACTATCGCATGTTCTTCTTTCGCTTGTGTAGAGCAACGTTGATGTCGGTCCTTGATCCAGCATGCTCTCATTGGTCTTTCTGACTTCTAATCCCTATTTCAATCCTCTCCACTAGTGGAGATTTCTTTGAAGAAACCTCCATCTAAAACTCAAGTCCTCTCGATGCACCTGCAAGTGGCAAAATAGAACAAGAGATTAGTTGTCCAGCTGATGCGAGACAGCCTAATAAAAAAAAGAGAAAAGACCAAGCTTCCTTTCATTCATCAATAATAAATCACGTTCAGCCATGGCACATTATTCCCAAGATTCTCAGGATAGATAGTATAGTTGCCTATACTCTGCTCAGGAGGTGTGATTGATTGACACGGGATCAAAGCACGATCAATGTAAATGATGCTGATAAATACCATTTTAGAGATTAGTAAACAACTGACAATAATAAAGTAAATAGACAGATAGCAGAAACTAAATGTGCTCATGAATAATTGCAAAAAAAAAAATATAAATAAAATGAAGGATAGCAAGAAATTAAACCCATAAGAAAATTCAAAAAAAAGATAAGAAGAATCCAGATCATGGTGGTTAAGAAACTACCCTAATTAGGACTCTTAATCTTTTAACCAAGCAGATCTATTGATAAAGAACTAGGTCTTTACCAACATCAGATCTAAGAAAAATATGTAAACATCAAAGATCAGTTGAGAAGGAACGAAGGTCCTTGTCAATGTTTGATCTGTAGAATAATAGATCACTCTTTCTCTCTCTACATGATAGATAAAAATCTTAAAGGAGGCAGATCTTCTTTTGATAGAATAGGCTTATGTAGGTAGATGGTGAAGACAAATCGGGATCGTAGGAACACTGAATCTTAAGAAAATAAAGGTTAAAGAGATAGAAAAAGGTGGACCTCACATTCTCCCCTCATGGGATGATTTTGGATCTCACACCCTCTCCCTCTCGGAGCGACCAACACAAATATTTGTGGGATTATAAAGTGATTTATTCATTCATTGTCTCATTCATGAAAGATACATGAGTTTATATAGGATCCTAGGGGCCCTATTTCTTTAAGAATCCTATTCCTTTTACAAGAAAAAAATCAACCCTCCCAACAAAAAAGTAAAATATTATATATGATTTTTAAATATAATAATATATCATATCTATCTTTTATAAAACTATAGAAAAGAAATCAGCCTTTTAACAAAATAAGTAAGAAATCAAGAACTCTTAAGGAATCCTAGGGAAGAAAAGAAACTCCATATCGGTGCTTGATGCCTGGCACAACTTGGCATGAGGATCCTTAGGCATAGCACATGCTGGTGTGTGTATTTTCTCTCTAGGCGTGTGGAGGGTGGTGGCTCCAAAGATGACGTGGATCAAGCTTGCTTCTTTATGATGGTCTCTTTGCAAATAAGGCTCAATCCAAAATAAACCCAAGTATGGTCCTATGGACCCAAAACTAAATGCATCAAAAGAACTAATTGATTAAATTAAAAGGACTAGAATAAAATAATTAAAGTAGACTTATTCTAATATAGCTTCTTCAATCCAAATTGAATCTAAATTATGTTGCTGACTTCTGGTAGCTCTGGTGTCTGCACCAATTCTCTCAGGGTGGGGAGAACTCGACCCTATTAAATGGGGGTCGATTCTGCTCTAGTGATGCTCAAGCAAATCGGGATCAATACGCTGTAACTCTTTTTGAGTGATTCAGATATCCTCGGACTCTGGTCGACCTTGTCATCTAACTAAGTATCGCTGATAGCCTTGACTCCGAGTGGAAATAATTTGCTCATCCAAAATTCTCTCAATCTGATCATGCTTTGATATTTTGGCTGGTGGACATTTAGGAATAGGCTCTCTCTTAAAGGTTGGTTCAGGCTCAAATGGCTCACTAGGTATCCAAGTTGGCTCTTTATAGACGATGAGATCTACAACGTTAAAAGTAGAGCTAATCTCAAAATTAAAAGGTAAGTCCACAACATATGCATTTGGTCCGATCTTCTTTAAAATCTTAAATGGACCTGCTCCTCGAGCATGTAAATTGATGGCTCCTGATGGAAATCATTCAGATCTCATTTGAACCATCACATAGTCTCCTTCTGCAAACTCTTGGGCACATCGATGAGAATCTGCATTTTGTTTATAAATTTTATTACTAATACTAATTTTTTTACTGATCTCTTTATGTAAACTCTTGACTTGCTGTGCAAATGGCTCTGCAGATTCGAAAATTCTAGCATGCATGGATAGTGGGATAAGGTCTATTGGTTATCTAGATTGATTCTGATAGGAACGCGATGCTGTCGTTAAGACATCGTGTTTATCAGTTTAATCCGACTTCTTAAAATCATTAAAATTACGTAGATAGTAGTGAGTCGGGTCGAATCCACAGGGAAGGTAGTATTTTTAGATTTGAAATCTTTGATTTTTGAAAAGAGAAGAAGAATTTGAGTTTTTGGAATTAGAATTGAAGTCGAAAAATTAAAAATAAAAATTAAAAGATGCAGGAATTTAAACTTAGTACTAAGATCTATTAGTTAGATCTTAGCATCTACTTGCAAAGCAATAATTTAAAGTGCAGAAATTAAATTACAATAAAAATAAAAAGTAAGAAATTAAAATGTAAAAATAAAATTTTTATTAATTAAAATTTTAAAATTTAAATACATAAAATTTAAAAAAAAATAAAATAAAATAGCCTGATCTCTGATCTTGGATCGGCATTGGCAGAAAGATGGTGTAGAAGCTCGGCTCTTCTTCTCGGCACCCGTTGCTTCGAAGCAGCCTTTAACCCATAGCCTGGCTTCGCCCTGTACCAAAGCTTCACCTTGATCGGAGATATTAATTTTTGATGGCCTGGGGTCCTTTTTATAGAGCTAGGAGGGCTGGATATTTTTTTCTAAAGGCAATATGGGACTAATAGGCCTTTGTAATCATAAAAATACAAAAAAATTCGGATAAAATTTGAATCAAAATAGCTCTGATACGACTCTGATAAATCTGATAAAATTCCATTCAATAGGAATCCAACGGTCCAAAAATCATCAAAATCGGATGCAGATAAGCTCAGATCGGGTCGGATTAAATTCTGGCCGTTGGATCGCGCTTGATCGAGGAAATCTGGCCGCAAATCGTGCTTCGGGAGTCTTGATCACCGTCGGCAGCATTCTGGACCGTCGGATCATCGCCTGGATCGAGCGCTGCCATTCCGATGGTGATCCGCGTGATGTTTGTATCTGAATAAAATTCGGAAGCAACCACAGCCGTCCGATCCTGACCGCAAACAACCACATCCGTCCGATCGCGCAATAACTGTTCCCATGGACCGCGTGGACCGGCCGCACCGCACACCGCAACCAATCAGCACCGCTGTTGTCGGACGAAAAGACTAAATTACCCTTGTGAGCCGCGATAAATTTCTGTAGACCCTTAAGGGGTCTAGGTCCACCACGTGGCAATCTCTGATTCGCCGGAATTTGCTGAGCTGGCGGTCCACGCCTGGATCGTGGACCGGCTGATGGCTTCAATGGCTGAGTCGGCTTTGATGGCTTCGGCTTGGCTTGGTGGCTCGGCTTGCGGAGCCGGCTGAGCCATTTTCTTTTTTATTTAATTTTTATTTATTTTATATTTTTAAAAATTCATATCTTTTTTCATTTTAGCTCCGTTTTACTTGAAATTTATTTCGTTGTGATCAAAAAAATGAGCTCTTTCTATTGATAATAAAATTTTATTTTTTAATTTTTATTAATTTTTATTATTTTTTAATTAATTTTTTAATTAATAAAAATATGAATTTTTTCAAAAATTATATATAAATTGATTAATAATTCTTAAAAATTAATATAAATTAATTAATAAATTAATACTTTTATTGATGAATTTATGATGCTTATCACACCCCCCAACTTAAGCTTTGCTCGTCCTCGAGTAAAGAAAGAATTTAGTTTTAAATACCTTTTAACTTTAGAGTTTCGAATTTTACCTAAGCAATTTTCAAAATGGCCATTGATATTCAGTAGAGCTTAAATGAGATATATCATTGGGGTATTAATACTTATCAATAGAAAAATTAAGTAAAGAACATTAAATTTTTTCAGAACTTTTTCTAAATTATTCCACTTTTATCTCTGATTTGTCTAAACTTTCATATAGGCAGGTGTATTGCTACTTCCATCCTTCATTTATTAATTTTTATTTTCACATTGCCCACTTTTTGATGCGAATATCATTGCTTACTTAGGCAACGGGACCCGGTTACTCGGTGGGAAACCAATGTTTCTTTTGTTTCTTTTTTTTTTTTTTTTTTTTTTTTTTTTTTTTTTAACGTTGTACCACTATTGAGTGTCTTAACTCCTTAAGCTTTCTATTTGATCCATGTAGCGAGTCTTGGGCCAATGACTCCCAAACCAGTTGGCTTTAGGGCACTAGGTATAGAATACCCCTCGGGCTTACTAGCTCGAATCAAATAGGCTACGAGTTAAGACTAGCTTTACAACGAGCTTCTTTGCCCTTCCCACCTTTTGACGCGAAACTCAATGCTTGCTTAGGCAAAGAGGCCCGGTTACTCAGTGAGAAGTACTTGAAAACTATTTTATTAAAATAAATTTTTATATGAAGAAATGTATAGTTACCCTACACAAGCCTATAAAAAGTAGACTTTTCTTTGATGCTAGTAGAAATAATTAGAAATGCTCCAAGAAAAATTTTTTTATGTTCTGGACTTAACTCTTTATTGAATTTTCTTAATACTTGATTCCTCAATATCTCATAGATTCTCTAATCTGTGCATCAATTTTCTTTTAAAAATGCTTAGTTTTATTCGATTCTTAAGCATAATCAAGTATCTAAATACTAAATACTAACTTTTTTGAGGACTTAAAATTTTAAAATTTTTTTATTTTTCTCCCCCCAACTTAATCGACATTGTCCTCAATGGAGAAGAAAAAATAAAGGATGTAATAAAGAACATGGAAGAATACACCTAACTCAGTATATATATTTTTTTATTTTTTATTTATTTATTTATTTATTTATTATTTTGGTCCAGCACATGCCTTTGAAAATTTGAGCTCTCCCTCCAACTTATTCAAATTATCCTAAAAAAAAATAAACTAAAAATAAATTAGATAAAAACTAAATATTGGGTTGCCTCCCAACAAGCGCTAAGTTTACCGTCTTCAGCCAGACACAATGTAGCTCACTATCCTGTGTCGAATATTGGATTGACAAATTCCAATGGTTTTGGATTGCCAATCTCAGAAAGTTGATGTTGATTTTTAATCCCATTATTGATATATTCACTGTTAATTTTTGGGATATATTTTATGATTCCATTCTCAGACCCATGTTTATTAAGAATTTCTCCTATTTGTTCTTCTAAAATGCTCATGAATGGAGTTTTAGGAGTTAAGTTTGATTCAATGGGTGCTGGAATGGTGACTAAAGGCGGTTTTAATTCTGGAGGTAAATTAATGTGATCCTGCTTAAACAACTCCATTGACATTTCATTACATGCCTTTTGATTTTTATAAGAAGAACCAGCTTCTAGGGTTGAAGGGAATAGGACATTAGGTTTATAAGTCTCGGGTAAATCATCTATTCTCTTTTCCCTTATTTCTATCTCATTTAAACTGGAACTAGCATCAGTACTAATTCCTGGCTTGGGTTCTTCTATGTGGTTAGTCTCAGTACTAACCAGTTCCTCTAAATTTTTATTTTGGCTAGCATCAGTACTAGCCTCTCTCACCTGGTCTTGGTATGGGTCCATAAGAATCCTATAGCTTTTAAGTTCAGGAATTACTTTGGTATTCTCAAATTGGGATTCTTAGATGAAACATTAGATTGATAATTTAATCCAGGTGGTTGGTGGTCATTAGGTGGGTTGTTTGAAATTGGTAGGTTCGGTAGTTGATCTAGTTCTCTCCTCATGTTAGACTCAACTAATTGTCCTATTTGAGCTTCTAGTCTGGCGATAGATTGCTGTTGAGTTAGAATTAATTGTTGAAGTTGGTTAAATCTATCATCAGCTAGATTGGTCTGTTGAGGAGGTGGGTATGAAGGCTGATTATAATATGATGGCTGGTTAAACTGACTAGGCTGACCATTATTATAGGCATAATTTTGATAATTTTGCTCAAGTGAAATTTGGGTCTGAGCCTGAGTCTGTTGGGATGTCCAAGAAAAATTAAAGTTACTCCAATCTGAATTATATGAATTTGAAAATGGGTCATTAATCAATTTGGAGTATCCTTGAGTAGCTTGAACTTGTTCTTGGATAAAATATGGAAACTGTGCAGTCATAGGATATTCACTTACATGATGGGTTGGACTAGCACAGATTGAATAATTCTCCTGATAATTAGAAGATGATGTGAATTGTGCAGGAGATTGTTGACCTAGGATTAGGAGTTGATCTATTTTCTGAGCAAGAAGGTCAACTTTATCTAATTTTTGGACTATTAGATTCATATTAGCCATTTGATTATTATGTTTAATGTGAATCAACCATTCAATTAAGTTCAACTAAATCAGAAAAAATGATTTCCTACCATGCATGTATTAGTGTAACCCTAATGTATGGTTTAAAAATTTTTAGAATATTTTTTTTATTTTATTATTATTATTATTATTTTATTATATTAAAAATTAATTTTTTTTAATTATTTTTTTTTAATTTTAATTTTAATTTAATTTAATTATTAATTTTTAGTTAGTTTAATTTTTATTTTATTTTATTTTTAGAGGAGAAAGGAGAAGAAAGAAAAAAAGAGTTCTAAAGAAGAGATCCTAAGGAGTCCTAGAACTAAGAAGAAAGAGAAGAATTAGGTTTAATTAGATTTAATATTGGTTAGCAATCAAGTTGGTCAATCAATCCTGACTAAAGGTTGTCCTAGATCTAGACAGCTCCTAACTGTCAAGGTCACCTTCAAGCCCTCCAAGTGTAGGATTAGCCAATCAACTAGCCAGGTAAGTGTAAGGTTGGTGGGAGTCCCCCCGTTGCTTGCCTTAGACACCAATTGTGCTTGGCCAGGTAAGCGAACGGAACCAATTAGAAACCACCTTCCTTCGGGCCCAATCGTCCCTGAACCACTTTCCTAGACACCAGTCAAATTGACTTATCCTAACCCGGTTCAACTCTTAGGATTCCTTATCCTATTGAGCTCGAGTTCCTAGGGTTGATGTCTAATTGATTTTAAAATTAAAGGCTTAGGTCAATGCAGGATGCTGGTTGGTTGTTTGTGGGCTAAGGAAGGGTGATCAAATCCCCACCTTATCTTGTTTAATTGGGTTGTGCCCTTAATTTGATTTAATATGAATATGCACGAAAAAAAAAAAAAAAATTCAATCAAAGGGTTTTATGCAATTTAAACTAGATGCATGCAACTAATTGAATTCTGAAAGGCTTACCTTGCCTCCAGCAATCACCAAAAAAAAAATAAAAATAAAATAAAAATAAAACTAATATGATGCATGCTCTAAGCAGTTAGGGATTTCTAATCTTATCATGAGGATTTTTAATTAGGTTTAAATGAATATTTTTTAAATTAATTTAAAAATAAAATAAATAAATAAATAAAATAAAAAGAAAAGAGAACTAGGGTTAGGATTGATCTCACCAGGCAAAACTTCTGATTCTTTTTGTTCTTTTTTTTCTTTTCCTACAAAATAATAAAAAAATATTAGCAAAAAAATAAAAATTTTATTTATAATTTATTTATAAAAAAATCAAAGAGATCAAAAATTTAATATCCGTGCCTTCCCCGGCAACGGCGCCAAAAACTTGATAGGAACGCGATGCTGTCGTTAAGACACCGTGTTTATCAGTTTAATCCGACTTCTTAAAATCATTAAAATTGCGTAGATAGTAGTGAGTCGGGTCGAATCCACAGGGAAGGTAGTATTTTTAGATTTGAAATCTTTGATTTTTGAAAAGAAGAAGAAGAAAATTTGAGTTTTTGGAATTAGAATTGAAGTCGAAAAATTAAAAATAAAAATTAAAAGATGCAGGAATTTAAACTTGGTACTAAGATCTATTAGTTAGATCTTAGCATCTACTTGCAAAGCAATAATTTAAAGTGTAGAAATTAAATTACAATAAAAATAAAAAGTAAGAAATTAAAATGCAAAAATAAAATTTTTATTAATTAAAATTTTAAAATTTAAATACATAAAATTTAAAAAAAAAAAATAAAATAAAATAGCCTGATCTCTGATCTTGGATCGGCATTGGCAGAAAGATGGTGTAGAAGCTCGGCTCTTCTTCTCGGCACCCGTTGCTTCGAAGCAGCCTTTAACCCATAGCCTGGCTTTCGCCCTGTACCAAAGCTTCACCTTGATCGGAGATATTGATTTTTGATGGCCTGGGGTCCTTTTTATAGAGCTAGGAGGGCTGGATATTTTTTTCTAAAGGCAATATGGGACTAATAGGCCTTTGTAATCATAAAAATACAAAAAATTTGGATAAAATTTGAATCAAAATAGCTCTGATACGACTCTGATAAATCTGATAAAATCCAGCCATTCAATAGGAATCCAACGGTCCAAAAATCATCAAAATCGGATGCAGATAAGCTCAGATCGGGTCGGATTAAATTCTGGCCGTTGGATCGCGCTTGATCGAGGAAATCTGGCCGCAAATCATGCTTCGGGAGTCTTGATCACCGCCGGCAGCTTTCTGGACCGTCGGATCATCGCCTGGATCGAGCGCTGCCGTTCCGATGGTGATCCGCGTGATGTTTGTATCTGAATAAAATTCGGAAGCAACCACAGCCGTCCGATCCTGACCGCAAACAACCACATCCGTCCGATCGCGCAATAACTGTTCCCATGGACCGCGTGGACCGGCCGCACCGCACACCGCAACCAATCAGCGCCGCTGTTGTCGGACGAAAAGACTAAATTACCCTTGTGAGCCGCGATAAATTTCTGTAGACCCTTTAAGGGGTCTAGGTCCACCACGTGGCAATCTCTGATTCGCCGGAATTTGCTGAGCTGGCGGTCCACGCCTGGATCGTGGACCGGCTGATGCTTCAATGGCTGAGTCGGCTTGATGGCTTCGGCTTGGCTTGGTGGCTCGGCTTGCGGAGCCGGCTGAGCCATTTTCTTTTTTTATTTAATTTTTATTTATTTTATATTTTTAAAAATTCATATCTTTTTCATTTTAGCTCCGTTTTACTTAAAATTTATTTCGTTGTGATCAAAAAAATGAGCTCTTTCTATTGATAATAAAATTTTATTTTTTAATTTTTATTAATTTTTATTAATTTTTAATTAATTTTTTAATTAATAAAAATATGAATTTTTTAAAAATTATATATAAATTGATTAATAATTCTTAAAAATTAATATCAATTAATTGATAAATTAATACTTTTATTGATAAATTTATTATACTTATCAATATCCACGAACTACTTTCTTCTGATGATCTATCTTAGGATCCTCACGAACTTCTCTCACAGCAATCATCCAAATTGATGATCCTTTACTCACAGTCATCTCTAACTCCTTAGCACCTATCAGATGGAGGCTTTTTTTTTTGATGTTTTCTTTTGGTCCATCACCTATCTTTCTATTGGTAGCCTTAGGTAGGGAAGGATTGATCAAGATCTTCTTACCCTTATAAGTGAAACTACAGGAGTTGGTTTGGCCATAAATCGTAACATCATTGTCAAATAGCCAAGGCCGACCTAATATGATACTTCTGACTTTCATAGATAAGATATCACACCAAACATGATCTTGATAAGAATGGAGTTGGATGGGAACACGACATCAAAGTTTGATAGAAATAGAGGAGGAATCTATCCAAGATACATGGTATGGGCTGGGATGATCTACAGGAGCTAATTCTAATCGCTTAACCATGTCAGTGGAGATGGCATTGATACAGCTACTGCTATCAATGATCATCTTATAAATTTTATCGCCAAATTTTATGAAGGTATAGAAAACAAAGGTCCTACGCCAGTTTCACTCTCTTAGTCTGTGCTAGAATATACCTAACGACTCCAAGCATAAGGTCTAACTCCGATGCAACAAAACTTAGGATTTTCTTAGTACTCTCAAACTACTCGGCTAAGTCTAGATCAGCTTCATAAACTTCCTCCTCAATATTTTTTAGAGTTTTCTCTTCTAATTCTTCCATAAATAATGATTGGTTGGAATATTGTGCAGCAAAATGACCGTAACCATGGCACTTGAAGTAGTGGGATCGAGAACTACTTTCCTTAGATAACTCTCCTACAACTCCTTTTTCTTTATCTTCTTTTCTCATAATAGGATTTGTTGGTGGAGGTCCATTACTAAAAGTCTAGATAGTATTAGGTCTTGATTCAGAAGGGATTGCTCGGCTAGGTTCAAGACGACGGATGATCGAATACCTAGAAAATCTCTCAAAGTCTAGGGCAAGTTGATAAGCTTGTTCTAACATGGTTACCTCTCACAAAAAGAGCTCATGCTGGATATCTTCTCGTAATCCAGCTCTAAATCTAGACAAGATAACAATCTTATCTTTACTTACTCCACATCTGATGAGGTACTCATCAAATCTCGTGATGTACTCTATGATTGATCTATTTTCTTGAGTAAGTCTCTGCCAATGATCTAAAAATCTTTGTTGGTAGGAGGTGGGGAGATATTTTTTTCTAAGTTTTTCCTTCATTTCATCCCAGGTTTCTATCAGATCTTATCTTCTCTTATTTAGAAGACGTTCAACACTTTTTCAATAAAGTTGGGCTTGCCTAACCAACTTCATCCTAGCAAACCTAACTCTCCTTGCTTCAGACATTTCGTACCATCTAAAATAGTGGTCCATGCCCGATTTCCAATCTAGGTACTCTCTCAGATCAAGACAACCATCAAAACTTCGGGCTTCGATTTTTACATTCCTAAGGACATGCTTATCCTGGTCGAACTGGTTATGATGGGGGCGTGCTACTATAGGTCGATCTAGGTTGAGGTTCCTTCTTCTCTATCCTATAGGTAGTTGGGGAGACTCAGATTTAGATTGTCTTTGTCTAGCTTCTTCTAGTACTATCATTCTTTCACTCATGGTTTTTATAAAATCTTTCATATCATCAAACTTCTCAGTCAGGGCATTAATGATGGCTGCTGCATTGGGATCCATATTAGTACTAGATGAAAAAGTAGGATGTTGGTACTAGATACCTGATCTAGTGGTCATGAAAGTTTAGGATGCAGGAATAAGATACAGTAAGAAAGAAAAAAAATACTAAAAAATAAATTATAAAATTTAAATTATGAAAATTTAACTTGTAGGAATTTTAAATTGCAGAATTTAAACTAAAGCCCTAACTAGCCTAGCTCTAATACCAAATTGATGCAGGATAGCCTAAAAAAAAAAAAAGAGAGAAAAGACCAAGCTTTCTTTCGTTCGTCAACAACAAATCACGTTCGACCATGGCACATTATTCTCAGGATGGACAATATAGTTGCCTATACTCTACTCAGGAGGTGTGACTAATTTATACGGGACCAAAGCACGATCAACCTAAATAATGCTGATGAATGCCATTTTAGAGATCAATAAATAAAGAGCAATAATAAAGTAAATAGATAGATAGTAGAAATTAAATATGCTCATGAATAATTATAAAAAGAAAAATATAAATGGAATGAAGGATAGCAAGAAATTAAGTCGATAAGAAAATCCAAAAAAAGGATATGAAGAATTTGGATCATAGTAGTTAAGAAACTATCCTGATTAGGACTCTTAATCTTTTAACCAAGTAGATCTATTAATAAAGAACTGGGTCTTTACCAATATTAGATTTGAAAAAAATAAGTAAAAATCAAAGATCAGTTGAGAAGATATGAAGGTCTTTGTCAATATTTGAGCTATAGAATAATAGATCACTCTTTCTCTCTCTGCATGATAGATGAAAATCTTAGAGGAGACAGATCTTCTTTTGATGGAATAGACTTATGTAGGTAGATGGTGAAGATGAATCGGGATTGTAGGAGCACTGAATCTCAAGAAAATGAAGGTTAAAGAGATAGAAAAAGGTGGGCCTCACACCCTACCCTCATGGGGCGATTTTGGGTCTCACACCCTCTCCCTCTTAGAGTGACCAATACAAATGTTTGTGGAAATTATAAAGTAATTCATTCATTCATTGTCTCATTCATGAAAGATACATGGGTTTATATAGGACCCTAGGGGTCCTATTTCTTTAGGAATCCTATTCTTTTTATAAGAAAAAAATCAACCCTCCCAACAAAAAAGTCAAACATTATGTATGGTTTTCAAATGCAATAATATATTATATCTATCTTTTATGGAACCATCGGAAAGAAATCAGCCTTTTAACAACATAAGTAAAAAATCAAGAACTCTTAAGGAATCCTAGGAATGAAAAGGAACTCCATGTGGGCGCTTGATGCCTGGCACAACTTAGCATAAGGATCCTTGGGCATGGCATATGTTGATGTGTGTATTTCCTCCCCGAGCGTGTGGAGGGTGGTGGCTCCAAAGATGACATGGACCAAGCTTGCTTCTTCATGATGGTCTCTTTCCAAATAAGGTTCAATCCAAAATAAACCCAAGAATGGTCCTATGGACACAAAACTAAATGCATCAAAAGAACTAATTGATTAAATCAAAAGGACTAGAATAAAATAATTGAAGTAGAGTTATTCTGATATGGCTTCTTCAATCCAAATTGAATCTAAATTATGTTGCCAACTTCTGGTGGCTCTGGTGTCCGCACCACCAGCGCTGCCTTGCTGGATCGTTAGTTGCTCCTACTATCCTTCCATGCCACCTCGCCTATGTACAACTGAGTTTTCATCAATGGCCACATCCCTATTGATGATGACCTTCTTTTCCAAGGTATCCCATAGCCAGTACCCCTTAACATCTCGCGAATATCCTAAGAACACCATCTTCTTTGCCTTGGCATTTAATTTGCTCCGCTCACTAGCACCGATGTGCACAAATGCCGTGCACCCAAACACCCTTAGATGGTTCAGGTTTATACTCCTTCCAAACCATTTCTCCTTTGAAATTCCTCCATCTAACCTGGTGTGAGGTGATCGATTCACTAGATACTAGGCTGCATCCACTAAATCTACCCATAATACCTTAGGAAGCCCTGCCTGTAGCCTCATTCATCTTGCTTTCTCCATAAGGATCCAATTCAATCTCTCAGCCATGCATTTTGCTGAGGAGTCCCCTTCATTAAGAAGTGTCTTTTGATGCCAAACCCCTCAGAAAAAACTTGGAACTCCTTGCTAGTGTACTCTCCATTGTTGTTAGACCATAAACACTTCACACTTCTGTCCTATTCTTTCTCCACCTCAGCCTTCCAAATTTTGAATTTGGTGAAGACTTCTGATTTCTACCTCATAAAGTAGATCCAATCTTTTCTTGAGAAATCATCTATCAGGGTCATGAAGTATCTTGCTCCATTTCTGGCTAAAATTGGAGTCGATCCCCATACATCCATGTGAACTAGATCCATTGGAACTGCCATGTGGGCTATGCTGACCACAAACTGAACTCTTCTCTATTTTTTCATCTAGCATGGCTCACAAAGCTCAAAAACTCCTCCACCCAGATCAAAGATCAGTCCTTTTTTGCTCAGCTCCTTCAGCCTTCTATCTCCCATATGGCCTAGACGATAATGCCACAATCGATAAGCCCCCTAATGATCCTGCATTACTGCTGCTATATTGAATCCTCTGGTCACCACAGATCCCTCCATCTTATAGAGATTATTTTCTAGCCTTCTATCCTTCATCATTATCATGGCTCCATTGGAGATATTCAATACTCCACTCCTGGCATGACTGCTAAAGCTGTAGCAGTTCCGCTCTAGGTAGCCCAATGACACAAGATTCTTCTTTAGCTCTAGAATATGATTCACATTCATGAGAGTCCGCACCATCCCATCAAACAACCTCATCCTAATTATTTCAATACTAGTGACTTTACAAGGGTGATCATCCTTAAGTGTCACACTCCCCCCATCGATCTTAGTGTATGTAGAAAACCAAGATTAATTTGGGGTGTAGTGATGTGAACAGGCTGAATCCAGGGTCCAAAGTTTTGTGCTTTGTCTATGACCTTTCGACACCACCAAGAGGTCATCCTCCACCTCCTGATCAGCAACTATACTTAGAGAATCTGATCCTCCATTTTTTCCTTTTTGATTTTTCAATCATGGGCAATCATGATGAAAATGATCAGGTTCGGCCCAGATTCGATTAGATCAAGAATTATATATTTCAAAAATTTTTCTCTTGATCCAATCAGATCTTGATATTTTCAGATCTGATTCTTATTATTTTAATAAAATAAAATAAAATAAAATAAATTAAATCAAATTTAATTTACCTGATTTGGGTAATCCTATTACCCTGTAGATGATCCTGATGTTTGCAGCGGAAGGTTCTGGATCTTAGCCACGCAAGCGCCTGGCCTCTACCGGTATCCACTCGGGTTGGATCTGGAGATCCTCTTCTTCTCTATCACACCTCCAAAAATCAGATCTGGATCTGATCTGGAGGATCTTCAAAACTCTTTTGAAGATCTGCAGTCGTCCTTTTGCAGCAGCGCAGCCTTCTTGCTTTTGATCGCCTTTCTCTTGATCTGAATCGCACCAAACCTAAGTCCAAAACCTTTTGGACGTGGAGAGCAAGGGGAGAAGAGACTATGGCATGGAGAAGGAGGGGAGAGGCAGCCTTGGGGCATGGGAAAATTAAACTTCAGAATTAGGGTTGGGCGCAGGGTCTTATTTATAGACCCTAAGCTGTGATCCAAACTCCTCTTCCTCTCAACCAATCACAACCCTTTGTGAAATCAGATCTAAATCTGATTGGTTGGAATAGAGACCCCTGGATTCCTCCTTAGAGGGCGCCTAAGACCCAGTCAAACTGGATTCTTAGTAGAACTCTAATTGGAATCCAAAAGGGAGGATGGAGTCCTTGTCCAACAAAGGACTCCTAGGCGCCTCCTACTTGGGCTCACGCCACCCTTGGCGTGCGCCCTTCTCCTTGCCAGGTTCTGGCAGGGGGACAGGCCCCCACCAGCTCTCCAATAGGTGCATGACATGTGGTCAAAAGTCAAAGGTCAATGGTCAATTTGACCAGTCAAACGACTTTGACCAAAGTCAAAGAACAAGAAATGGCAGGTGACCAAAAATGGCAGGTAATGTCTTACTTAAAATAAGACAACCTTTTCTGACTTGGACAACCTCCAGTCAGACCATATGAAGGCCTCTGATTGAGCACAAACTCCTTTGGCTCAGTCAGGACAACTTATTTATGATAGTAAAAGAAGAACGTTAGGTTCAATCGAGTGCTAGCACGATTTCCTTGAACCTAATTGAATCTCATTCAGATCAATTGAACTAGATCAGTTCAATTGATGATCACCAGATTCAAACCCTTGTTTGTGTGACCCAGTTAGGTTCAGTTCTGTATGGTAATGGGATATGTCATGATCTCTATCATCGACATCATCGAAACTCCTTTCGATGGATCAGAACTCTTCTGATTCGAACAGCTAGAATGATCGATCATCTAAATCATTCTAATTGCTCCCAAAATCCACCAGTGACACCTAGCAGTATATGGTGGCAACCCATCAGAGCTGAATGCGAACCTCTTGGTGCAGCTACCTGTGTGATTAAGTTCTTCTATCTTGAGCCCCGATCAGATTAGGGTTAAGGTGAACTCGTCAAACCCTAGTCTCTGTCATATGATGTAATCATTCGATTCGAGTCCAATGTGAAAATCTAAATAGAAACTCTTTCTATTATTTCACTCTGCCATGGCCATGGATTTCTGGACTTGATTCTCATGATCATCATAGGGCTGCTCCTCTACCACCGAGGTAGATAGATTCCATCTTGATGCAATCCAGTTCCTACAATGAACATGCTATAGCCAACATACACCTCAGGGTTCCATATGGCTAGGAGACCGAGTAATGGTGTAGTCAAACTATAACACCCTCAAGGTGAACTGCCGATGCATCTCAGGTCAAAGAACCAGACACACTACTGCAGCATCGAGTCAGTCATTGACGAGAAGGTAGACTTCCTAATGACTACTCGAGGTGGTCACGCTCAGTGCCCTCGTTCTCTAACGAGTACCTGTACTCTCGCTCCGGTGTCTCCACACCGTAGACTCAAGACTCATCTACTAAAGAGAAGCGATTGTACACCAACCTTTCCGGATCAATCACCATCCTCGTGATGATCCTATGGTCGGGAGCATTTTATGAGTTAATAATGATTATTCATGTCTTAAATTTTCAACTCTTGAAAATATGAATTATCATTACCATTAACTCAAAGGATGTATCACAGACACTAAATACACATATGTGATAGAAAATAACCCATTTTATTAATTTATAGTCAAAATTATAATTTTGCCCCTAGAAGTGTATTACAAGTGTCAGCCAATTCTGGCTTCTAGGGCACATATATCTAACAATCTCCCACTTGTCCTAAAGCCAATTGGCTACAAGTCTAAGTCCCATCTTCTCAAGGTGGGCTTCGATCTTCTGCTGGCCCAACGGCTTTGTAAGTGGGTCTGCCACATTATCTGCGGAGTTGACTCTCTTGACCTCGACGTAACCTTTCTCGAGGTAATCGCGGATGAGGTGGTATCGCCGCTCAATGTGCTTGGATTTTCTGGTGAGACCTCGGCTCCTTAGCAAGGGCTATGGCGCCATTGTTGTCGCAGTATAGAGGAATGGCATCTGATGGCATTACTCCAATTTCTGCAGCAAACTTCTTGTACCAGAATGCTTCCTTGCAGCCTCTGATGCAGCGATATATTCTGCTTCCATGGTGGAATCTGCTATCACAGTTTGCTTGGAACTCTTCCAGCTGACAGCTCCACCATTGCACACAAACAGACTTCCAGATGTCGACTTTCGATCATCTATATCGGACATGAAATCCGAGTCTGTGTATCCCTGGACTTGGAGTTCTCCATTACCAAAGACCAACATCATATCCTTAGTTCTTCTCAAGTACTTAAGGATACATTTCACAGAAGTCCAGTGTTCTTCACCTGGATTTGACTGATATCTGCTTGTGACACTCACAGCATGGGCTATATCAGGTCGTGTACATAGCATGGCATACATGAGGCTCCCTATTGCAGAAGCATAAGGGATCTTGCTCATGCGTTCTATTTCCTCAGGTGTGCTGGGGCACATCTTCTTGGAAAGATGAATACCATGTCTGAAGGGTATTAATCCCCTCTTAGAGTTTTCCATACTAAACCTCTTTAGTACTTTCCTCTATGTACATCTTCTGTGAAAGTCCTAGCATCCTATTCGGTCTATCCCTATAGACCTTAATTCCTAGAATAAAGGATGCTTCACCTAGGTCTTTCATGGAGAATTCCTTGGACAACCACATCTTGACTGATGTCAACATGGGAATATCATTCCCAATAAGGAGGATGTCATCCACGTACAATACGAGGAAGACAACAGCGCTCCCACTGACCCTTTTTGAAAACACATGGTTCCTCTTCATTTTTGATGAAACCAAACTTTTTGATCACATCATTGAAACGAGTGTTCCAGCTCCGAGATGCTTGCTTAAGTCCATATATGGACCTTTGCAGCTTGCAAACCTTGTGATCAGTATCACTGGATGTGAAACCTAGCGGCTGTTCCATATAGATATCTTCCTCAAGATATCCATTTAAGAATGCCGTTTTCACGTCCATTTGCCATATTTCATAATCGAAATAGGCTGCAACAGCAAGCAATGTGCGGATGGATTTTAGCATAGCTACTGGGGAAAAGGTATCCTGATAGTCAATGCCTTCACGCGTTGACTATAACCTTTTGCCACCTAGTCTAGCCTTGAATGTCTCCACATTCCCATCTGCACCA
The DNA here is from genome assembly GCA_006176705.1 of Cocos nucifera. Classification (NCBI taxonomy): domain Eukaryota; kingdom Viridiplantae; phylum Streptophyta; class Magnoliopsida; order Arecales; family Arecaceae; genus Cocos; species Cocos nucifera. The sequence goes on along the minus strand of QRFJ01004754.1, from coordinate 59,431 downwards.
ATCTTTCTCTTGAAGATCCATTTACACCCAATAGGTACTATACCTTCTGGTGGATCTACCAAGGTCCAGACTTGGTTTGAGTGCATCGAGTCAATTTCTGACTTCATTGCCTCTAAGCCATTTCTCGGAGTCGATATCTGATATCGCCTCGTTGTAGGTTTTGGGATCATCACCATGAGCACCATTACCTACGAGGAACATTTTCTCTACATCCTCTGAAATAATACCTAAGTATCTTTCAGGGGGATGGGAAAACTCTTTCCGATCTACGAGGTGGAGGAGGTAGTGTTCTTATTGGCTCAACCTGATTTGGTTCCACTTGGTCCTTAGCTCGTTCTGCTTGTGAGACTTTCTCATCAAGCTTGATCTGCTTTCCAATGCCGCTATCTTGAATAAACTATTTTTCAAGAAAGATGGCATGTCGACTCACAATCACATTGTGGTCTTCTGGAATGTAGAAATAGTATCCTAATGACTCTTTAGGATATCCTATGAATCGAGCTCTAAAGGACCTAAACTCTAACTTGTCCGCTTGTTGTCTTTTGACATGAGCCGGACAACCCCAAATTCTGAGATGACTCAGACTTGGTTTCTTACCGTGCCATATCTCATACGGTGTGGTAGGAACGGTTTTAGAGGAAACCCTATTCAGTAAATAGATTGAAGTTAACAATGAAGTGTCCCCAAAGAAAATCAGGGAGGTCTGTGAAGCTCATCATGGATCGAACCATATCCAATAGAGTCCGATTTCTCCATTCTGAAACCCCGTTGAGTTGAGGTGTTCCTGGTGGAGTCCATTGAGAGACTATGCCATTTTCCTTAAGATAGTCTAGGAATTTTCCCGGCTAAGGTATTCACCTCCTCGATCTGATCGAAGAACCTTAATGGGTTTTTCCAGTTTGTTTTTCTACTTCATGTCTGAATTCTTTGAACTTTTCAAAAGGCTTCAGACTTGTGTCTCATAAGATACACATACCCATACCTAGACAGATCATCGGTAAAGGTAATGAAGTAGACAAAATTGCCTCTAGCCGGCACATCAAATGGGCCGCACACATCAGTATGTACTAGGGCAAGGAGATCTGTGGCCCTCTCCCCATGTCCAACAAAAGGGAGTTTAGTCATTTTGCCTTGAAGACAAGATTCACAAGTTGGATATGACTCAAAAGTCAATGGACTCAATAGCCCATTTTTCTCCAATTTGTTGATCCTATCTTCTGCTATATGACCTAATCTCAGGTGCCATAGATATCTATCGTTTGGACTATCCCTAGGTCGTTTGGCATTCACGTTTTGCTCGATAGTTAAAACAGGTACATCAATATGTAACTGATAAAGACCATTAATAAGGAAAACCATTTGCAATTTTATTTCTTTCATAAAGAATGTTACAATGGTCCTTTAAGAGAAGGTGATCACATAACCTTCTTGTGCTAAGCATGAAACAGAAATCAAATTCCTGCTAGCTGCAGGCACATAATAACAGTCTTTTAAAACTAAGTCTAAACCAGATGGTAATCGAAGAGGGTATGTTCCCACGGCTACTGCAGCAACTCTTGCTCCATTACCGATGCGTAGGATCATGTCTCCATCCCTCAGCCTCCTGCTATCCTCAAGACCCTGCATAGAAGTGCACAGATGAGCACTAGAACCAGAGTCAAGCACCCAACTGGATGCAGAAGAAACCGTAAGGTTAGACTCAATAACGAGCATACCTCCAGAAGGACCTTCCTTCTTGTTCTTCAGGGTGGCCAGGTAAGTAGGGCAGTTCCGCTTCCAATGGCCGTCGCTGTTGCAATGGAAACACTTTCCTTTGCCATCGGCCTTCTTCTTCGGCTTCTGCCTTCTTTTTCTTTGATCCTTCCACCTTTTGCTTTTTCACAGACTTCTTTTTCTTTCCATAAGACTTTCTTTTGGAAGAAGTCCGTTCCATAGCAAGAACTGAGCCTTTAGAACCTTTCATAGAAAGCTCAGCGGTAACCAGCATATTCATTAACTCGGCCAAGGAATTCTGAAGTTTATGCATGTGGTAATTCATGATGAATTGCCCATATGCATCAGTCAAGGATTGCAGAATAATATCATTCTGCAGATCCAAGTCCAACTTCACACCGAGCTTCTCAAGCTCTTCCATGTCCTTGATCATTGTCAGACAGTGATCTTGGACTGACTGCCCATCACGCATCTTAGCCTTAAAAAGTCATTTTCGTGACTTGATATTTGGCTGCGCGACTCTGTTCACCAAACATCTCCTGCAGGTGAGCCAACATTTGGCGAGCAGTCCCGATATCTTCATGTTGGCGCTGGAGCTCATCAGACATCGAGCCCAACATGTAAGTATCTGGCCTTATTATCTTCGTCAATCCATTTTTCCAGAGACGCTCTCTGTTCAATGGATGGACGAGCTGGTAAGGTGGGAGGGTCCTGGTCCAAAACATGTGTTAACTTCTCGAAACCCAAAATAATTTTGTAGTTCCTGAGCCAATCTTTATAATTGGGTCCAGTCAGTCTATGTGTGTCCAGGATACGTGCCAATGGGTTGGACGCAGACATTTTTCTGTAGAGAGTCAAAGATTCTAGTTAGATACTGTAATTTTGACTTGACCAATTTGTTTAGGGATTTTATTTTTAAACAAATTAGCTCCCACTATTTTCTCGGATCCCTACACTCCCTCTGTAGAGATGCGAAAATCTCCACGATTAATGATTTCTAGTGGGTGGTGCGGTCTCACCAACTGACTCATCACCTCACCTAACAGTTATTGGTGATGGGTTAGCCAATGAGTGAACAACTCTTGTTCAATGATTCTCTAATCATGGTGCACCCAAACTTGGTCTCTAATTCATGAATCTCACCGTATCCGGAATATTGATCCACTCCTTAGTTAAGTCAGACCCACCATTTGCATAGACTGGGTTCCTAATTGAGTCTCTCACCGTATCCGGAATATTGAGCCCAACTCATCCTCCAGCCCATAGCATCCAATGCCTAATAGACATGGTTGCATCTTTTTCCCGGTGCAACTGAGCCACTGTATCCAGCCGAGAACAATCAACCCCGGGAAGGGCCCGCACATCTACAATGGTGGAAGACCTCAGACTTAATCTTTTCTTAGGGAGAATTGATTCAGGTCTCATTAAACTAGACTTGGCTTAGTCATAACAATTATGACTAACCTAGTGGCATGGGTTAGCTCGGATTATTGACCACCTCAGATCAGAACTGTGTCAACAGATATGGCCAGGTAAGTGAGACCGGTGGAAGGAATATGCCATTAACTCGTACAAGAACGCATTCAGGTCGAGTAGCTTCCAATTAAAAACCAGTCGGTCGTATGTGCCAAACTTACCTTAGACACCAAATTGTTGAGTCAGAACCAATTGGGTTAGCCTACAATCCAGACTCTAACCTCTGAGCCTAATTAGGTCTTGCTTGATCGTGATCGTGACTCGATCTTGACCCAGACTTAATCCTATTAGGCTGGTCAATTTAAGCATTGTTGATCCCATCTAACCAACTCTTGATTCGATTTGATCAACCGCTTAGACCTAATTGAGCTACCCAAGCCCGAACCCAGTATTATGAATATGTCTTAGATCTGAAATTCTCAATTTTAGACCTAATTAATATTCCATAAACTTAATTCTTAATTAAGTAGGGTTCATAAACAAAATATGCACAATAAATCCTAGGGTTTCAGGATCTAGGGTTTTGCAGAAAGTAAGTTTTTGGGATTTCTGATTAAGGACGAACACGCAGCACCCCTACACATCATAAGAACACCCCATCGAATGGAAAAGAGAGGGCCTTTAAACCCTTCTTCGTTCTTATGACCGGACGGCCAAGAGGAACGCCTTAATCAGGAACATCAATAAATCTACAAAAAGTTATTAGATCTATATCATATATCTCATATATAAAATTAGATCTAATTCATGGCATATTTTGCATACATCTCATGTATCAATCATGCATGTTTTCAGATCTAAATTATCTCATAATAATCTAAAAAATTAGATTTAAATTGATCTAATCAAAATAAATTCTAATCTAGAGACAATTATGTAGAACTATTCTACAACTAGTCTAGACATGCATCAATCATATCTCATATGATATTTAAAATTAAATAATTTTTATTTTGCTATTTTTTAGATGTTATTATAACACTTATAATATCAAAAAATAGTAAATAAAAAGATCTAAAATATATGATTTAATCAGATTAAATCAAAAACATGCAAAGACTATTCTATAGAACTATTCTATTCTAGAACTAGTCATGCATATCTTCATAATCTTAGATCCAAATCATTTAATTTTTAATTTTTTTTGATTTTCAGATCTGATCACATCTCATGTGACATCTAAAATCACTTATTTTTTAATTAAAATAAATTTAAAATCAGATCTAAATAATTTAGAACCATGGCTCTGATACCAGTTGAAGGAAAAATCCTGATTTTCCGGTCCAGGTTCGTTCAGATCTGATCAGATCAAGAGATATATTTCAAAAATTTTTCTCTTGATCTAAATCAGATCTTGATATTTTAGATCTAATTCTTATTATTTTAATAAAATAAAATAAAATTAAGATAAATTAAATCAAATTTAATTTACCTGATTTGGGTAATCCTATTACCCTGTGATGATCCTGTATTTGCAGCGGAAGGTTCTGGATCTAGCCACGCAAGCGCCTGGCCTCTACCGGTATCCACTCGGGTTGGATCTGGAGATCCTCTTCTTCTCTATCACATGCCTCCAAAAATTAGATCTGGATCTGATCTGGAGGATCTTCAAAACTCCTTTTGAAGATCAGCAGTCGTCCTTTTGCAGCAGCGCAGCCTTCTTGCTTTTGATCGCCTTTCTCTTGATCTGAATCGCACCAAAACTAAGTCCAAAACTCTTTTGGACGATGGAGAAGAGAGGAGAAGAAGAGAGGGTTTGGCATGGAGAAGGAGGGAGAGGCAGCCTTGGGGCATTGGAAAATTGAAACTTCAAAATCCTAAGGTTGGCAGGGTCTTATTTATAGACTAAGTGATCCAATCCAACTTCTTCCCCAACCAATCACAACCCTTTGTGAAATCAGATCTAAATCTGATTGGTGGGAATAGAGATCCCCTGGATTCCTCCTTAGAGGCGCCTAAGACCTCCTTAGGTGGCAAAGACTAGTCAAAGAAGAACTCTAATTGGAATCCAACCAAAGAGGGATAAAGTCCTGGAGTCCCAACAAGGACTCCTAGGCGCCTCCTACTTTGGGCACACGCCACCCTAGGGTGGCGTGCGCCCCTCTCCTTTGCCAGGTTCTGGCAGGGGGACAAGCCCCCACCAGCTCTCCAATAGGTGCATGACACATGTGGTCAAAGAATGTCAAGTGTCAAAGGTCAAAGGTAGACTTTGACCAAAGTCAAAGAACAAGAAAATGGCAGGTGACCAAAAATGGCAGGTAATGTCTTACAAAATAAGACAACCTTTTCTGACTTGGACAACCTCCAGTCAGACCATATGAAGGCCTCTGATTGAGCACAAACTCCTTTGGCTCAGTCAGGACAACTTATTTATGATAGTAAAAGAAGAACGTTAGGTTCAATCGAGTGCTAGCACGATTTCCTTGAACCTAATTGAATCTCATTCAGATCAATTGAACTAGATCAGTTCAATTGATGATCACCAGATTCAAACCCTTGTTTGTGTGACCCAGTTAGGTTCAGTTCTGTATGGTAATGGGATATGTCATGATCTCTATCATCGACATCATCGAAACTCCTTTCGATGGATCAGAACTCTTCTGATTCGAACAGCTAGAATGATCGATCATCTAAATCATTCTAATTGCTCCCAAAATCCACCAGTGACACCTAGCAGTATATGGTGGCAACCCATCAGAGCTGAATGCGAACCTCTTGGTGCAGCTACCTGTGTGATTAAGTTCTTCTATCTTGAGCCCCGATCAGATTAGGGTTAAGGTGAACTCGTCAAACCCTAGTCTCTGTCATATGATGTAATCATTCGATTCGAGTCCAATGTGAAAATCTAAATAGAAACTCTTTCTATTATTTCACTCTGCCATGGCCATGGCTTCTGGACTTGATTCTCATGATCATCATAGGGCTGCTCCTCTACCACCGAGGTAGATAGATTCCCATCTTGATGCAATCCAGTTCCTACAATGAACATGCTATAGCCAACATACACCTCAGGGTTTCCATATGGCTAGGAGACCGAGTAATGGTGTAGTCAAACTATATAACACCCTCAAGGTGAACTGCCGATGCACCTCAGGTCAAAGAACCAGACACACTACTGCAGCATCGAGTCAGTCATTGACGAGAAGGTAGACTTCCTAATGACTACTCGAGGTGGTCACGCTCAGTGCCCTCGTTCTCTAACGAGTACCTGTACTCTCGCTCCGGTGTCTCCACACCGTAGACTCAAGACTCATCTACTAAAGAGAAGCGATCGTACACCAACCTTCCGGATCAATCACCATCCTCGTGATGATCCTATGGTCGGGAGCATTTTATGAGTTAATAATGATTATTCATGTCTTAAATTTTCAACTCTTGAAAATATGAACTATCATTACCATTAACTCAAAGAATGTATCACAGACACTTTCAAATATACACTATGATGAAAAATAATCCATTTTATAATTTATAGTCAAAATTATAATTTTACCCTTAGATATGTTTTACAAGTGTTAGCCAATTCTAGCTTCTAGGGCACACATAACACATCCTTGGTCATCTTCTCTCTCTACTCATTTGTGCGCAGCATCAAGATAATATCTTGATAGTATAATGTCTCTTTCCCATAGAGTAGTGTCGTGACCAGTGGATCATAGGACGGGGGCGGTGAACAAAGTAATAGTAATGATTTGTCTTCCTCCATTTTTATCCCAACATTCAGTAATTCATTGCTCACTTAATCAAACAACTGTATGTGACTGAGGACATCTCCACCTTCAACCATGTGTAGTCTATACAACCTTTTCTTCAACATAAGTTTGTTGTACATGTTCTTTTCTATGTAAAGATCTTGCAACTTTGACCAAAGTTCTTTAGGGATTTTTCTCTTCCAACACTAAATAGAGGGCTGAGTCTGCCAAATATCCTCTAATTGCAGAACATGCCCATTTCTCCATCGACATCCACTGTCGATCTATCATTCCTTCCGACCTATTCTCCAAAGCTTGATCTAATTCATGTTGCATAAGAAGATCCTCTACACAAACTTCTCATATGAAAAAGCTCCCTTTTCCATCAAACTTCTCAAAATCTATCTTTATTCTACTTTCCATGATCAGATCCAAGTCACCCAATAGCAAAATCACCAAGATAGGTGAGAAATACCTAAATAGGATCCTGCTGAAACTTCAGCCTTTGTAGATCTCTTTCTTTTGTGATCTCCTTCTTCCTCCATAGGACTCGAGCTCTAACATCAATTGAAAAAGATCGATTCACTAGAGATTAAAAGATCTGGAACCAGCAACCAAAGATCTCTAATCAGAAGGTGGCGGCAACCTTGAAGAATAGACACCAAGAGATGGGCGGCAAATCCAAAGAGAGAGAGAGAGGAATAGTGTTTCAAGAAGAAAAGGAATTTCTGTATTCTTTTCTTATCAAAAACATTACATATAAAAGTATATATAAATGTCCTAAGTCAACATAACTCAGCCCTAAAAAACTCTCCTAGGCTAACTCATATGAGAAAGCACTCATCCAAGCTCATGTCTTGTATGCTCTCATCCTTAGGACTAAATATCCAACCGTATACATAAGTTAGCCACCTTAAGATCTCTCAACTTAGACCTTAAGATGCCTTGGATTAGATCCAATCTAAGGCCAAATAAAGAAACTCATGCTCATCTGTTCATCTATTCGAGCTACCTTAACGAACACTTGATCCGGCTTGATCGCCTACCAAGCCATAGATCCCAAAAATACATTCTCTATTTGTTTGAGAGAGCTAGCTTAATTTCGGCCCAATCCGGCTCGATCTCATCTCAAGTTGACTCGACCTGTATCCGAGCTAGCTCGATGGTATATCAGCCATCCTTCTCAGTTGATACAACTTCAGCTGATCCAAGCCTCCACGAGCCACTACCTTGACTCCTTTATGATCTTCCAAGCCTTGGGAGAACCACCCTTGCTCTTTCAACTATGACAGACTCTTTATGCGAGGTGGAGTACGTCGCAGCATATGATGCTATGAAGAAAGCTATGTGATCGAGGAAGTTCATCACCGAGCTTGGAGTAGCATCCTCTTTGGATGGTTCATTCCTACTTTACTATGATAGCACTAGTGCCATTGCTCAGGCGAAGGAATCAAAGACACACCAGTGGACAAAGCACATACTATACTGCTACCACCTAGTCCAAAAGATCATGAATTGAGATGACGTCGACTTTTAGAAGATCGACGAAAAGAAGAATCGACCGACCCCTTCACTAAAGCCTTGACGATAAAAGAGTTTGACAATTACAAGTCGAAGATCAAAATTAGATACTATTCTAAATAGCTTTATGAGAAGTGAGAGTTGTTGAAAAATATATCACAAAGCCAATCATCAGCCTATAGATGGTTGTGCTATTTTATAAATATAAATAATTTATTATTAAATAAAATTTTATTCTAACTTTTTCATCACAAGTCTATACCTTCTAATGAATTTCATATTGTGATGAAGTTCTTAGGACTACTTAGTTTTGATAAAGAGGAGATTTATCGATTAGTCCTTAAATTATTCATGAATAATTAATACATTGTTAACTAGGACGATAACGTTAATCGAGTGTAGGTCGTTGTGCACCACATAGGTTGGTTGTCCTCTTAACTAAAGAGTATGGAGATATTGGTATGGCATACAGGTGAGATGTAAGGGTACATCATCATGGAATATGACCAACTCTAAAGCATTCTGCTGTCAAGAATTGCTCTAATGGATTATGGGTATAAGTATCCCTTAGACCTGAGATCACCATGGTGGCTTGGAAGCAACTCATTATGCTTTGGTACTGGACTACCAAAATTTTTAATTCAATAACGAAAGTTTTCTAGGCATAGTTAAGTATTTGCAAAGTTGGTGAGTAATCAAGATAGGATTGACCACTCTAAGAGTTTGGTGATAATGCATCGCTGTATTTTAATTTAGCAAAATCTTGGCTAGAGTAATCCACGAGATAAATTTGGTATTTTAAAATATAATGTGGATGACCTATACATGGTTGATAGTTAAACTCTGAGTCATCCTATAAGTATTTAGGTCAAGGGGATGAATTATACGAAAACCATATCCATATGAGTTCTAAGAGCATTGCTTTACACATTCGACTTATCCGATCGTCAGGTACCATTGCTAGATGGTCATTTTGATTGATACAAAAATTTATTTCTATGCTATCGACTTAGATTCAAACCTATGGGATCATGCACATTAGAGGTCTTGATATGATCAGATGGTTGATTAATGATTAAGAATCATTCTAAGGTCAAACAATCAGTTCGATTGATGTTTGACCTAGTGCAAGTATTGTAGGAGGATCGATTAGAGGTCTTGATATGATTAGATGGTTGATTAATGATTAAGAATCATTCTAAGGTCAAACAATCAGTTCGATTGATGTTTGACCTAGTGCAAGTATTGCAGGAGGATCGATTAGCAATCAAATTGCTAATTCTCTCTGATTGAGCCAAAGGATTGAGATTGAGTCTAACTGAATAAGATTCAATTAAATTTGATTTAGACTTGATTGGATCAAGTTTAATTAATTTATTGGATAAGCCAATTGCAAGGAAGAACAAGTTCCTATTCAATTAGGACATTTGTGCACCTAATTTTTCATTTGATTAGAAATTAAATTAGTTTTTAATTTGATTTAATCTTATTTAGTTGGGATCTTAGTTGGATTAAGATCCTCTCTAATTGTGTTGCACAAGTTTTGATTTAATTAGATTCAAATAATAAGTTGGACCAAGTCAAAACTTGAAGTTCTAGTGTGACTAGGACTCTTCCATCTTGCGCCACCTTACTTTCCATACACTCTTATAACAAATCTCTTAGAATTTTTGTTAGAAATTTTATTTTTAGAAAGTCTCCATGCCCATTTTGTGCCTCCCATCTTTTTAAAAGAAAATTAGTTATGGAATAGGTCAAAACAACTTGACCTAGGATTTTATTGGATAGAGTTTCACACATCAACATTCCTTATTCTCTTGAGGCACCAACCCACCTAATTTTTCTCTAATTTTTTTTGTGAGAAATAGAAGACATTGGTATTGAAAAATATCCAAAGCCAATTATCAGCCTATTGATGGTTCGGCAATATTGTAATTATAATTAATTTATTAATAAATAAAATATTTTTTTTGGCATTTTCATCATCAAGTTTTCATCTCCTAACGAACTTCATTATTGTGATGAAGTTCGTAAGACTATTTAGACTCGATAAAGAGAGAATTTATCGATTAGTCCTTAAAATTATTCACGATTAAATGATAGACTGTTAATAAGAATGACACATCTATCGAGCATAGGTTGCTGTATGCTATACAGATTGGTTGTCCTCTTAACCAAAGAGTATGGAGACAATAGTATGGCATACAGGTGAGATGTAAGGATATATCATCATGGAATGTAACCAACTCTAGAGCATTCTACTATCGAGAATATCTCTGATGGGATATAGGTATAAGTATTTCTTTGACCTGAGGTGCATCGGCAGTTCACCTTGATTGTGTTATAGTTTGACTACACCATTACTCGATCTTCTAGCCATTCGGAACCCTGAGGTGTATGTTGGCTATAGCATGTTCATTGTAGGAATTGGATTGCATCAAGATGGAATCTATCTACCTCGGTGGTAGAGGAGCAGCCCTATGATGATCATGAGAATCAAGTCCAGAAGTCCATGGCCATGGCAGAGTGAAATAATAGAAAGAGTTTCTATTTAGATTTTCACATTGGACTCGAATCGAATGATTACATCATATGACAGAGACTAGGGTTTGACGAGTTTACCTTAACCCTAATCTGATCGGGGCTCAAGATAGAAGAACTTAATCACACAGGTAGCTGCACCAAGAGGTTCGCATTCAGCTCTGATGGGTTGCCACCATATACTGCTAGGTGTCACTGGTGGATTTTGGGAGCAATTAGAATGATTTAGATGATCGATCATTCTAGCTGTTCGAATCAGAAGAGTTCTGATCCATCGAAAGGAGTTTCGATGATGTCGATGATAGAGATCATGACATATCCCATTACCATACAGAACTGAACCTAACTGGGTCACACAAACAAGGGTTTGAATCTGGTGATCATCAATTGAACTGATCTAGTTCAATTGATCTGAATGAGATTCAATTAGGTTCAAGGAAAATCGTGCTAGCACTCGATTGAACCTAACGTTCTTCTTTTGCTATCATAAATAAGTTGTCCTGACTGAGCCAAAGGAGTTTTGTGCTCAATCAGAGGCCTTCATATGGTCTGACTGGAGGTTGTCCAAGTCAGAAAAGGTTGTCTTATTTTGTAAGACATTACCTGCCATTTTTGGTCACCTGCCATTTCTTGTTCTTTGACTTTGGTCAAAGTCTACCTTTGACTGGTCAAAACGTTGACCATTGACACTTTGACTTTTGACCACATGTCATGCACCTATTGGAGAGCTGGTGGGGGCCTGTCCCCCTGCCAGAACCTGGCAAGGAGAAGGGCGCACGCCACCCTAGGCGTGTGCGTGAGCCCAAGTTGGAGGCGCCTAGGAGTCCTTGTTGGACAAGGACTCCATCTCCTTTTTGGATTCCAATTAGAGTTCTTCTAAGAACCAACTTTGACTGGTCTTAGGCGCCCTCTAAGGAGGAATCCAGGGGACTCTATTCCCACCAATCAGATTTAGATCTGATTTCACAAAGGGTTGTGATTGGTTGGGAAGAAGAGGAGTTGGATCACAGCTTAGTCTATAAATAAGACCCTGCGCCCAACTCAAATTAAGTCAATTGAGAAACCCCATGCCCCAAGGCTGCCTCTCCCCTCCTTCTCCTCCATGCCAAACTCACCTTCTCTCCCCTTGCTCTCCACGTCCAAAAGGAGTTTTGGACCTTGGTTGGTGCGATTCAGATCAAAGAAAGGCGATCAAAAGCAAGAAGGCTGCGCTGCTGCAAAGGACGACTGCTGATCTTCAAAAGGAGTTTTGAAGATCCTCCAGATCAGATCCAGATCTGATTTTTGGAGGTGTGATAGAGAAGAAGAGGATCTCCAGATCCAACCCGAGTGGATACCGGTAGAGGCCAGGCGCTTGCGTGGCTAAGATCCAGAACCTTCCGCTGCAAATCAGGATCATCAACAGGGTAATAGGATTACCCAAATCAGGTAAATTAAATTTGATTTAATTTATCTTATTTTATTTTTATTTATTAAAATAATAAGAATCAGATCTAAAATATCTCAAGATCTGATTAGATCAAGAGAAAAATTTTTGAAATATATCTCTTGATCTGATCAGATCTGAACGAACCTGGACCGGAAATCAGGATTTCCCTTCAACTGGTATCAGAGCCATGGTTCTAAATTGTTTAGATCTGATTTTAAATTTATTTTAATTAGAAAATAAGTGATTTCAGATGTCACATGAGATGTGATCAGATCTGAAATCAGAAAAAATTAAAATTAAATGATTTGGATCTAAGATTAGAAGATATGCATGACTAGTTCTAGAATAGAATAGTTCTATAGAATAGTCTTGCATGTTTTTGATTTAATCTGATTAAATCATATTTTAGATCTTTTATTTACTATTTTTTGATATTATAAGTGTTATAATAACATCTAAAAAATAGCAAATAAAAATTATTTAATTTTAAATATCATATGAGATATGATTGATGCATGTCTAGACTAGTTGTAGAATAGTTCTACATAATTGTCTAGATTAGAATTTATTTTGATTAGATCAATTTAAATCTAATTTTTTAGATTATTATGAGATAATTTAGATCTAAAAATATGCATGATTTGATACATGAGATGTATGCAAAATATGCCATGATTAGATCTAATTTGTATATGAGATATATGATATAGATCTAAAACTTGTTTTGTAGTATTGAATGTTCCTGATTAAGGCGTTCCTCTTGGCCGTCCGGTCATAAGAACGAAGAAGGGTTTAAAGGCCCTCTCTTCCATTCGATGGGGTGTTCTTATGATGTGTAGGGGTGCTGCGTGTTCGTCCTTAATCAGAAATCCAAAACTTACTTTCTGCAAAACCCTAGATCCTGAAACCCTAGGATTTATTGTGCATATTTTGTTTATGAACCCTACTTAATTAAGAATTAAGTTTATGGAATATTAATTAGGTCTAAAATTGAGAATTTTCAGATCTAAGACATATTCATAATACTGGGTTCGGGCTTGGGTAGCTCAATTAGGTCTAAGCGGTTGATCAAACCGAATCAAGAGTTGGTTAGATGGGATCAACAATGCTTAAATTGACCAGCCTAATAGGATTAAGTCTGGGTCAAGATCGAGTCACGATCAAGCAAGACCTAATTAGGCTCAGAGGTTAGAGTCTGGATTGTAGGCTAACCCAATTGGTTCTGGACTCAATAATTTGGTGTCTAAGGTAAGTTTGGCACATACGACCGACTGGTTTTTAATTGGAAGCTACTCGACCTGAATGCGTTCTTGTACGAGTTAATGGCATATTCCTTCCACCGGTCTCACTTACCTGGCCATATCTGTTGACACAGTTCTGATCTGAGGTGGTCAATAATCCGAGCTAACCCATGCCACTAGGTTAGTCATAATTGTTATGACTAAGCCAAGTCTAGTTTAATGAGACCTGAATCAATTCTCCCTAAGAAAAGATTAAGTCTGAGGTCTTCCACCATTGTAGACGTGCGGGCCCTTCCCGGGGTTGATTGTTCTCGGCTGGATACAGTGGCTCAGTTGCACCGGGAAGACGCAACCATGTCTATTAGGCATTGGATGCTATGGGCTGGAGGATGAGTTGGGCTCAATATTCTGGATACGGTGAGAGACTCAATTAGGAAATCCAGTCTATGCAAATGGTGGGTCTGACTTAACTAAGGAGTGGATCAATATTTCGGATACGGTGAGATTCATGAATTAGAGACCAAGTTTGGGTGCACCATGATTAGAGAATCATTGAACAAGAGTTGTTCACTCATTGGCTAACCCATCACCAATAACTGTTAGGTGAGGTGATGAGTCAGTTGGTGAGACCGCACCACCCACTAGAAATCATTAATCATGGAGATTTTCATATCTCTACAGAGGGAGTGTAGGGATCCGAGAAAATAGTGGAAGCTAATTTGTTTAAAAATAAAATTCCTAAACTAAATTGGTCAAGTCATAATTACAGTATCTAACTAGAATCAGTCTGAACAATCAACTTCTCGGAAGGGCCGCCACGTCTACAATGGGGAATGCCTCAGACTTAATCTTTTCTTATGGAGAATTATTTAGTCTCATTAAACTAACTTTCATATCATAACATTATGACAACCTAGTGCATGGGTTAGCTTGGATTATTGACCACCTCAGATTCAGGAACTGTGTCAACAGATTGCCAAGAATTGAGACCATGGAAGACATTCATACATTAAACTCGTACAAGAATGCATCGGTGAGGCTCAATTTAAACAACCAACCGTTCGTGTGCCAAACTTTAACTTAAGACACAAATTCATAGTTAGAACCAATGGGTTAGCCTACACCAGACTCTAACCTCTGAGCCTAATTAGTCTTGCTTGATCGTGACTCGATCTGACCCAGACTAAATCCTTATAGGCTGGTCAATTAAGCATTGTTGAGATCCCATTCTACCAACTCTTGATTCGTTTGATCAACCTTAGACTAATGTATCTACCAAGTCGCGAACAGTTTAGTGAATATGTTTAGATCGAAATCTCAATTAGACCTAATGATATTCCATATCATATTTTTAATTAACGTAGGATCATAAACAAAAATATGCACAATAAATCCTAGGATTCAATCTAGGATTTGCAGAAATTAAGTTTGATTTTTATCAAAAAACGAACACGCAGCACCCTAACAGTCATAAAAACCCACGAGATGAGAAAAGAGGCCTTTAAAACCCTTCTTCATTCTTATGACGGGACGGCAAGAGGAACCCTTGAATCAGGAACATGCAATACTACAAATATTTTAGATCTTACATCAATATCTCTAATCAATCAAATCAAACATGGATATTTGCATACATCTAGTATCAAATATGCACTATTTAGACTAAATTATCTAATAAAATCTAAAAAATTAATTTAAATTGATCTAAATCAAAAAAAATCTAAATCTAGTAACTATGTTAACTAGTCTACAACTATCTAGAATGCACAATCAAATATTCATATATGTTAAAATTAAATATTTATTGCTCATTTTTTAGATTTGTATATACTATTAATATCAGAAATAGTAAAAAGAAATCTAAAATATATATTAATCAGATTAAAATCAAAACCATGCAAGAGACTATTCATAGGAACTATTCATATTTAGAACTATCATGCATATTCCTAATCTTAAGTCAATTAGTTAATTTAAATTTTTCTGTTTCAGATTGATAACATCTCATGTGACATCTCTGAAATCACATTTTCTAATTAAAATATTTTGATAACTAAAGATTAAATATTAGATCCTGCTCTGATACCAGTTAAAAGAAAATCTGATTTCTCGGTTCAGGTTCGTTCAGATCTATCAGATCAAAAGATTTTTCAAAAATTTTCTTTTATCTATCATGATCTGAGATATTTATATTAGATTTATTATTTTAATAAATAAAAATAAATAGAATAAATTAAATAAAAATTTAATTACCTGTTTGGAATCCTACTACGTTTGATGATCCTATTTGCAGCGAAGGTTCTAATCTACCATGCAACGCTTGCCTCTACTGGTATCCACTCGGCTGAGATTAGAGATTCTCTTCTTCTCTTATACATCCTCCAAAAATTAGATTGATCTGATCTGGGTGCGATCTTTCAAACTCCTTTGTAAATTCGCAGTCGTCCTTGCAGCAGCGACACCTCTAGCTTTCAGTCGCCTTTCTTTCACTGGATTGCACCACCAAGTCCCAAAACTCCTTTAACGTGGAGAGGAGGGGAGAAGTGAGTTTGGTGAGAGAAGAAGTAAGAGACAGCCTGGGCATGGGGTTCATCA
>QRFJ01004754.1:0-43198 GCA_006176705.1 Cocos nucifera | reverse complement strand
TACAGTGGCTCAGTTGCACCGGGATGACGTAACCATGTCTATTAGGCATTGGATGCTATGGACTGGAGGATGAGTTGGACTCAATATTCTGGATACGGTGAGAGACTCAATTAGGAATCCAGTCTGTGCAAATGGTGGGTCTGACTTAACTAAAGAGTGGATCAATATTTCAGATACGGTGAGATTCATGAATTAGAGACCATGTTTGGGTGCACCATGATTATAGAATCATTGAACAAGAGTTGTTCACTCATTGGCTAACCCATCACCAATAACTGTTAGGTGAGGTGATGAGTAGTCGGTGAGACCGCACCACCCACTAGAAATCATTAATCATGGAGATTTTCATATCGCTACAGAGGGAGTGTAGGGATCCGAGAAAATAGTGGAAGCTAATTTGTTTAAAAATAAAATCCCTAAATAATTTAGATAAGTCATAATTACAGTATCTAACTAGAATCTTTGACTCTCTACAGCAAAATGTCTGCGTCCAACCCATTGGCACGTATCCTGGACACACATAGACCGACTGGACCCAATTGTAAAGATTGGCTCAAAAACTACAAAATAGTTTTGGATTCTGAGAAGTTAACCCATGTACTGGACCAGGACCCTCCCACCTTACCAGCCCGTCCATCCATTGAACAGAGAGCGTCTCTGGAGAAATAGATAGACGAAGATAATAAGGCCAGATATTACATGTTGGGCTCGATGACTGATGAGCTCCAGCGCCAACATGAGGATATCGAGACTGCTCGCCAAATGTTGGCTCACCTGCAGGAGATGTTTGGCGAACAAAGTCACGTAGCCAAATATCAAGTCACAAAATGACTTTTTAAGGCTAAGATGCATGATGGGCAGTCAGTCCAAGATCACTGTCTGACAATAATCAAGGACATGGAAGAGCTTGAGAAGCTCGGTGTGAAGTTAGACTTGGACCTACAGAATGATATTATTCTGCAATCCTTGACTGATGCATATGGGCAATTCATCATGAATTACCATATGCATAAACTTCAAAATTTCTTGGCCGAATTAATGAATATGCTGGTTACCGCTAAGCTTTCTATGAAAGGTTCTAAAGGCTCAGTTCTTACTATGGAACGGACTTCTTCCAAAAGAAAGTCTTATGGAAAAAAAAAGAAGTCTGCAAAAAAGCAGAAGGTGGAAGGAACAAAGAAGAAGAGGCAGAGCCAAAGAAAAAGGTCGATCTCAAAGGAAAGTATTTTCATTGCAACAGCGTTGGCCATTGGAAGCGGAACTGCCCTACTTACCTGGCCACCCTGAAGAACAAGAAGGAAGGTCCTTCTGAAGGTATGCTCATTATTCGAGCAAAATGTGAATGCCAAACGATCTAGGGATAGTCCAAACGATAGGTATCTATGGCACCTGAGATTAGGTCATATAGCAGAAGATAGGATCAACAAATTGAAGAAAAATGGGCTATTGAGTCCATTGACTTTCGAGTCATATCCAACTTGCGAATCCTGCCTTCAAGGCAAAATGACCAAACTCCCTTTTGTTGGACATGGGGAGAGGGCCATAGATCTCCTTGCCCTAGTATATACAGATGTGTGCGGCCCATTTGATGTGCCGGCTAGAGGCAATTTTGTCTACTTCATTACCTTTACCGATGATCTGTCTAGGTATGGATATGTGTATCTTATGAGACACAAGTTTGAAGTCTTTGAAAAGTTCAAAGAATTTAGACATGAAGTAGAAAAACAAACTGGAAAACCCATTAAGGTTCTTCGATCAGATCGAGGAGGTGAATACCTTAGTCGAAAATTCCTAGACTATCTAAAGAAACATGGCATAGTCTCTCAATGGACTCCACCAGGAACACCTCAACTCAACGGGATTTCAGAATGGAGAAATTAGATCCTATTAGATATGGTTCGATCTATGATGAGCTTCACAGACCTCCCTAATTTTCTTTGGGGATACTCATTGTTAACTTCAACTTATCTACTGAATAGGGTTCCCTCTAAAATCGTTCCTACCACACCGTATGAGATATGGCATGGTAAGAAACCAAGTCTGAGTCATCTTAGAATTTGGGGTTGTCCGACTCATGTCAAAAGACAACAAACGGACAAGTTAGAGTTTAGGTCCTTTAGAGCTCGACTCATAGGATATCCTAAAGAGTCATTAGGATACTATTTCTATATTTTAAAAGACCACAATGTGATTGTGAGTCGATATGCCATCTTTCTTGAAAAATAGTTTATTCAAGATAGCGGCAATGGAAAGCAGATTAAGCTTGATGAGAAAGTCTCACAAGTACAATGAGCTAAGGACCAATTGGAACCAAATCAGATTAAGCCAATAAGAACACTACCTCCTCCACCTCGTAGATCGAAAAAAGTTTTTCATCCCCCTGAGAGATACTTAGGTATTATTTCAGAGGAAGTAGAGAAAATGTTCCTCGTAGGTAATAGTGCTCATGATGATGATCCCAAAATCTACAACGAGACGATATCAGATACGACTCCGAGAAATGGCTAGAGGCAATGCAGTCAGAAATTGACTCGATGCACTCAAACTAAGTCTGGACCTTGGTAGATCCACCAGAAGGTATAGTACCTATTGGGTGTAAATGGATCTTCAAGAGAAAGATTGGTGTAGATGGGAATGTGGAGACATTCAAGGCTAGACTAGTGGCAAAAGGCTATAGTCAATGCGAAGGCATTGACTATCAGGATACCTTTTCCCCAGTGGCTATGCTAAAATCCATCCGCACATTGCTTGCTGTTGCAGTCTATTTCGATTACGAAATATGGCAAATGGATGTGAAAATGAAGTTCTTAAATGGATATCTTGAGGAAGATATCTATATGGAACAACCGCTAGGTTTCACATCCAGTGATACTGATCACAAGATTTGCAGGCTGCAAAGGTCCATATATGGACTTAAGCAAGCATCTCGGAGCTGGAACACTCGTTTCAATGATGTGATCAAAATATTTGGTTTAATCAAAAATGATGAGGAACCGTGTATTTTCAAAAGGGTCAATGGGAGCACTGTTGTCTTCCTCGTATTGTACGTGGATGACATCCTCCTTATTAGGAATGATGTTCCCATGATGACAACAGTCAAATTATGGTTGTCCAAGGAATTCTCCATGAAAGACCTAGGCAAAGCATCCTTTATTCTAGGAATTAGGGTCTATAGGGATAGACCGAATAGGATACTAGGACTTTCACAGAAGATGTACATAGAGAAAGTACTAAAGAGGTTAGTATGGAAAACTCTAAGAGGGGATTAATATCCTTCAGACATGGTATTCATCTTTCCAAGAAGATGTGCCCCAGCATACCTGAGGAAATAGAACGTATGAGCAAGATCCCTTATGCTTCTGCAATAGGGAGTCTCATGTATGCCATGCTATGTACACGACCTGATATAGCCCATGCTGTGAGTGTCACAAGCAGATATCAGTCAAATCTAGGTGAAGAACACTAGACTTCTGTGAAATGTATCCTTAAGTACTTGAGAAGAACTAAGGATATGATGTTGGTCTTTGGTAATGGAGAACTCCAAGTCCAGGGATGCACAGACTCGGATTTCATGTCCGATATAGATGATCGAAAGTCGACATCTAAGAGTCTGTTTGTGTACAATGATGGTGCTATCAGCTGAAAGAGTTCCAAGCAAACGGTGATAGCAGATTCCACCATGGAAGCAGAATATATCGCTGCATCAGAGGCTGCGAAGGAAGCATTCTAGTATAAGAAGTTTGCTGCAGAAATCGGAGTAATGTCATCAGATGCCATTCCTCTATACTGCGACAACAATGGTGCCATAGCCCTTGCTAAAGAGCCGAGGTCTCACTAGAAATCCAAGCATATTGAGCGGCGATACCATCTCATCCGCGATTATCTCGAGAAGGGATATGTCGAGGTCAAGAGATTCAACTCCACAGATAATGTGGCAGACCCACTTACAAAGCCGTTGGGCCAACAGAAGATCGAAGCCCACCTTGAGAAGATGGGACTTAGACTTATAGCCAATTGGCTTTAGGACAAGTGGGAGATTGTTAGATATATGTGCCCTAGAAGCCAGAATTGGCTGACACTTGTAATACACTTCTAGGGGCAAAATTATAATTTTGACTATAATGAATAAAATGGATTATTTTCTATCACATATGTGTATTTAGTGTCTGTGATACATCCTTTAAGTTAATGGTAATGATAATTCATATTTTCAAGAGTTGAAAATTTAAGACATGAATAATCATTGTTAACTCATAAAATGCTCCCGACCATAGGACCATCATGAGGATGGTGATTGATCCGGAAGGTTGGTGTACAATCGCTTCTCTTTAGTAAATGAGTCTTGAGTCTATGGTGTGGAGACACCGGAGCGAGAGTACAGGTACTCGTTAGAGAACGAGGGCATTGAGCGCGACCACCTCGAGTAGTCATTAGGGAGTCTACCTTCTCGTCAATGACTGACTCGATGCTGTAGTAGTGTGTCTGATTCTTTGACCTGAGGTGCATCGACAGTTCACCTTGAGGGTGTTATAGTTTGACTACACCATTACTCGGTCTCCTAGCCATTCGAAACCCTGAGGTGTATGTTTGCTATAGCATGTTCATTGTAGGAACTGGATTGCATCAAGATGGAATCTATCTACCTCAGTGGTAGAGGAGCAGCCCTATGATGATCATGAGAATCAAGTCCAGAAGTCCATGGCCATGGTAGAGTGAAATAATAGAAAGAGTTTCTATTTAGATTTTCACATCGGACTCGAATCGAATGATTACATCATATGACAAAGACTAGGGTTTGATGAGTTTACCTTAACCCTAATCTGATCGGGGCTCAAGATAGAAGAACTTAATCACATAGGTAGCTGCACCAAGAGGTTCACATTCAGCTCTGATGGGTTGCCACCATATATTGCTAGGTGTCACTGATGGATTAGGGAGCAATTAGAATGATTTAGATGATCAATCATTCTAATTGTTCGAATCAGAAGAGTTCTGATCCATCGAAAGGAGTTTCAATGATGTCGATGATAGAGATCATGACATATCCCATTACCATACAGAACTGAACCTACTTGGGTCACACAAACAAGGGTTTGAATCTGGTGATCATCAATTGAACTGGTCTAGTTCAATTAATCTGAATGAGATTCAATTAGGTTCAAGGAAACCATGCTAGCACTCGATTGAACCTAACGTTCTTCTTTTGCTATCATAAATTAGTTGTCCTGACTGAGCCAAAGAAGTTTGTGCTCAATCAGATGCTTTCATATGGTCTGATTGGAGGTTGTCCAAGTCAAAAAAAGTTGTCTTATTTTATAAGACATTACCTGCCATTTTTGGTCACCTGCCATTTTTTTTTCTTTGACTTTGGTCAAAAGTCTACCTTTGACTGGTCAAATGTTGACCATTGATACTTTGACTTTTGACCATATGTCATGCACCTATTGGAGAGCTGGTGGGAGCTTGTCCCCCTACCAGAACCTAGCAAGGAGGAGGGCGCACGCCACCCTAGGCGTGTGCCCAAGTTGGAGGCACCTAGGAGTCCTTGTTGGACAAGGACTCCATCTCCTTTTTGGATTCCAATTAGAGTTCTCCTAAGAACCAACTTTGACTGATCTTAGGCACCCTCTAAGGAGGAATCCAGGGGACTCTGTTCCCACCAATCAGATTTAGATCTGATTTCACAAAGGGTTGTGATTGGTTGGGAAGAAGAGGAGTTGGATCACTCTTAGTCTATAAATAAGACCCTGCGCCCAACTCAAATTAAGTTTGAGAAACCCCACGCCCCAAGGCTGCCTCTCCCTTCTTTCTCCATGCCAAACTCACCTTCTCCCTCTCCTCTCCACGTCCAAAAGGAGTTTTGGACCTTGGTTGGTGCAATCCAGATCAAAGAAAGGTGACTGAAAGCTAGAAGGCTGCGCTGCTGCAAAGGACGACTGCTGATCTTCAAAAGGAGTTTTGAAGATTTTTCAGATCAGATCCATATCTGATTTTTGGAGGCATGATAGAGAAGAAGAGGATCTCCAGATCCAGCCTGAGTGGATACCGGTAGAGGCCAGGCGCTTGTGTGGCTAGATCCAGAACCTTTCGCTGCAAACAGGATCGTCAATGGGTAATAGGATTACCCAAATTAGGTAAATTAAATTTGATTTAATTTATCCTTATTTTATTTTATTTATTAAAATAATAAGAATCAGATCTGAAACATCCTAGATCTAATATAGATCAAATAGAAAAATTTTTGAAATATATCTCTTGATCTAATCAGATCTGAACGAACCTGGACCGAGAAATCAGGATTTCTCTTTCAGCCTCGTGCCACCTTAGCCCCAATGCCCCCATGCCCTCTTCTCCTTAATTTTGTGTGTTTAATCCCCCTCTCCTTGATATTCTCACATGCCCTCTCTCCCTCTCTCTTTCTTAGTTGGCTATTTGTTTTGGACCAAGTCAAAGGAGGCATTTTGTTTTGGTTTCAAATTCTATGGGATAGAGTTTTGAGAAACCAAAACTCCTCCCTTATCTTGCCACACCCTCTCCCTATTTGCTCTCCTAGTTTCTTTGCTGAGAAAGGCACCTTTTGTGCACCCTTTATTGCGGGTCCATGCCAAAAAGAAAGGAGGGGTGCCCAAGTGTTGGGCACCCCAACTTATTGCCTTAATTAGATCTATCTAGTTTAGGTATTTGACCTAGACAAGACTCCTCCATATCTCATTATTTAAAATAAATTTTTGAATATTTTTTTCATAAATTTTAGATCATTGAGAGAGGTTTTGGGCAAGTGAAAATTAGAGGAAAACACTTCTTGGACATTGGGTTTTTATAGACACCAATCTAGGTATCTATGTGAGAGAAGAAAGAAGAAGAAGAGGGTCTTCTTCTAGGATTTCTTGTATTCATCTTTTTTCCTCCATTTTTGAGATTTATTTTTGAGAGTGTCTCAGATCTAAAGTCTTTTCTCTTCTTTCTAATCTTTGAAGAGTCTAAATCTTGAAGAAGAAAGCATTGGACCGACTATCGAAGAAGGATCAGCACAGTACTAGCATACTATGCTGATTTTCGAAGATCGAATTTCTGATCGAGATTCGTGGGCTCATGTGGACATCTCTTAGAGGCTGAATATGTATATGGATTAGAGCTTCATCCTCAAGTCTAGATTAGCAAGTTAGAATATCTAACATGCATAGGTAATATGAATCTGATCCTCTGTTACATACCAGCAATAGATTTAGTGTAGATCTGTGTTGATGCAATCAACATCTTTTCTTCTTTCTTATGTTTTTAATTTTTGATTTAATCTCATGCCATAATCATATAATAGAATCTTAGATCTAGGATCTTCTCTAATTTTATGAATAAATTTTAATTTATTCCAGTTTTCTGCTGCCTGATCTTGAAAAAGTTTTAAGATCTAGCCCTTAAATCCTAAATCTGGTTTCTTGAATTGGTATCTGAGCCTAGGTTTGTTATTACATGATTATACATGCTTGTTTAGATTATTTCTTAGATTATATTTAATTTATAATCTAATTATTAAATATAAAATTAAAAATTTTGATCACACAAATTGATATAAGGTTGTCTTGCTGTAAGGTTTACCCCTTATAGTAGAGAGATTATCCTAGTTTGTGTAGATTTATTTCTTATCATAAATTTATTAGATGTAATCTAATTTTATTTATAATTTATTATTTAAAAGAGTTTTAAATCAGAAAATTAAAGTTTTAGATTGCATGGACTAGTTATAAGGTTGTCCTGCTGTAAGGTTTATCCCTTATAGTGGAGAGGTTGTCCTAGTACGTGCTGATCTAAAATATTAATCATAAAATTTTAGATTAGATCTAAGATATTTTATAATTTGATTAAAAATATTTTAATCTAATTTTAATCATCATAAATATGTTAGATTTGATCTAAGGTAACTTATCATTGATTGAAATTGAAACCATTTTAATTACGAGAACCTATTTAGATTAGATCTAAAGTAGTTTCATGCTTATCTTATTTGTATATTGATTATGAATCAAACATGCAACTTGATTGATAGAACCATATTATAAAAATATTTTATAAATATAAAAATTATTTTTGAAAAGTCGAACCCCAACCCTCATCCAAAACTTAATTAAGAATTAAGTTGTTTAATTAGGATCTAGGATTATGAATTGAAGATCCTAAGTCACAAACCATAATACATTGGGTTAATAAGTTAGTGGGGATTAGGTCCATTAATTGGGTTAGACCTAGGGTTAGATTAAAAAATGAACTTAATTAGAGAATTGACTAAATCTAATTAATTGTTATCTTAGATTAGGTCAAGGAGTCTCTAGATCAATTATAATAGTTGTAGTTGGTCAAGTCCATGTCTTTAACGAGACCCAAGATGGACTCGATTCTTGGCTATGTGATCTAGCACAAACTATTAAGTTGATCTAATCAAGACTAATTAAATTAGTTGGTGTCTAAGGTAAACCAAACTAGTGGTCTTTAATTGGTAAACCCCTTTTCTAACCATTTCTGATGGTGTCTAAGGCAAGCTTTGGTAGACTTGAAGAAACCAGATCTAGGATTTTAGGACTAGATCTTAAAACTTTTTCAAGATTAGGTAGCGGAAGACAAAAATCAATCAAAATTAATTTCAAATTCTAAAAAATATCCTAGATCTAAGATCTATTACATGATCATGGCATGTTATTTAATCAAAAATTAAAATCTAAAGAAGAAACTAAAATATGTTGATTACATCAACATGTATATACACTATATCTAATGCATATATGAAAATAATAGATCATATCTATTACCTATGCAAGTTAGACGTTCTAACTTGCTGATCCAGGCATTAGCATGATGTTGCGAGCTGCACATATGTCCAGCCTCTAGGAGTCATCCACACGAGTCCATGAACCATGATTAGAAGTCTATACAAGAAATTAGCATAGTATGCTAGTACTGTGCTGATCCTTCTTTGATGGTCGATCTGAAACCATCTTCTTCAAATCTTGAACTCTTTAATTTTTAGAAGGAAGGGAAAGAGTTTTTGCACTTGAGACACCTCTCAAAAATCTCTAAAGAAGGAGGAAGAGATCAAAGGAAAAATCCTAGAAGAAAAACCCTTCTTCTTCTTCTTTATTCTCTCACCTAGACACCTAAATTGGTGTCTATGAAATCTCCATACCCTAATACTCTTTCTCCTTGATTTTCATATACCCCAAAGGTCTCTCAATGCTCTAGAAAATATCCAAAAATCAGTCCAAAATTCATCCTATATAGAGAGATATAGAGGAATCCTTGTCTACGTCAAATACCTAGACAAGGAATGTACAAATTGGGCAAGACAAGGGGCGCCCAACTATTGGATGTCCCCTCCTTTTCTACTATAGACCATAATGTTTTGTCATACAAAAAGCCCTCTAAAATCCACAAAAATCTCAAAAAAAATTTGGGTGGAATCGGTGCACTATAGGAAGAGTTTTGGTTTTCTAAAATTCTATCTCATTGAATTCAAAATTAAAACCAATTCCTACTTTGACTTGGTCCACACTTAATTTACAATGTAAGAAAGAAAGAGGAGGACTTTGGAATGTGGTGGGCTTCTCTTGGGCATAAAGAATTTACACAAAATCAAAGGGGGAGTGAAGGGTGGGCATTGGGACTAAGGTGGCGCAAGGAGGGAAGTTCCTAGTCTTACTAGGATTCTTATTTTGACTTGGTCCAACATAGTTTCTCAAATCACATCAAACTAGATTTAATTCAACCAAATTAAATTAAATTTTAAACTAATTAAGAACTTAATTAAATAAGATTAAATTAGATTTAATTCTAATTTAATTTTTTAATCAAATTAGAAAATTTGGTTTATCCAAGTCCTAGTTGAACTAGGATAAGTTCTTCATTGCACTTGGCTTATCCAATAAATGAATTGAACTTGATCCAATCAAATCCAAATAAAATTTAATAAAATTATATTTAATTAGACTTAATCTTAGCCCTCTAACTTAATTAAATTAAGTCAATTAGCAATCTAATTGCTAATCGATCCTTCTGAAATACTTGCATTAGGTTAAACATCAATCGTATTGATCATTTAATCCTAGAATGATTCTTAATTATTGATTAAGCATCTGATTGGATCATGAACTCTAATGTGTGTGATCTCATAGGTCTGAACCTAAGTTGATAGTACAAGAATAAATTTTTATACTAATCGAAGTGATCATCTAGAAATGATATCCGACACTAGATAGGTCGAATGTGTAGAATAACATCCTTAGAATCCATACGGATATAGTTTTCATATAATTTATTTTCTTAATCAAAATGCTCGTAGGATACTTTAGAGTTTAATTGTCAACACTGATAAGGTTGTCCACATTATATTTCAAAATATCAAATCCATCTGATGGATTATCCTGGCCAAGATTTTGCTATATTGAAATACAGTGATACATTTTTCTCCAACTCTTGAAGTGCTAATTCCATCTTGATCACACTTTGACTTCGCAAGTACTTGACTATGCCCAGAAGCCTTCTATTACTAAATTAGAAATTCAATTAGTCTGGTACCAAAGCATAGTGAGTTGCTTGCAAGTCACTGTGGTGATCTCAGGTCTAATGGACACTTATACCTATATCCCATCAGAGACATTCACGATAACAGAATGCTCTAGGGTTGGTCACATTCAATGACGATGTACCACTACATCTCACTTACATGCCATACCAGTGTCTGCACACTCCTTAGTTAAGAGAACAACCAATCTATTGAAGGAACCAGATCTAAAATTTTATGGGTAGATCTTGAAACTTTTTCAAGATTAAGCAGCAAAAATCTTTAATAAATTAAATATTTATTTAAATAAATATAAAAATATCTTAGATCTAAAATTTATTATATGATCAAGGCATGATGTTAAATTAAAAATTAAAAATATAAAGAAAAGATTAACATGTTGATCTCATCAACATGCTACAATACTACATCTAATGTAGCTATAGAATAACATATTAGATCTGATACCTGAGCAAGTTAGACATTATAACTTGCTGATCTGGGTTTAAGGATGAAGTCACAAGCCACACATGCATCCAACCTCTAGGAGTCATCCACATGAGCCCACGAACACGATCTGAGATCCTGATGTAGGAAATCAGCATAGTATGCTAGTACTGTGCTGATCTCTCTTTGACGGTCGATTCGATGCTTTCTTCTTCAAGACTTGGACTCTCCAAAATATCAAAAGACAGAGGAGAGATTTCAGATCTAAGACTCTCTTTGAAAAAAAAAAAGAAATGTCAAAAGGAGGAGGAGAAAAGAAAATCAAAATAACTCTAAAAGAAGACCCACTTCTTCTTCTCTTTTCTCTCACCTAGATACCTAGTTTCGTGTCTATGGAACCCCAATGCCCAAGGACCCTCTCCCTTTGATTTTTGCACACACCAAAGCTCTCCTAAAGGTCTATGTTATACAAATAAATTAGACCAAAATTCATCCTAAATTTATAGAAAAAGAAGAGTCCTTGTCTAGGTCAAAAACTAGAAAAGGACTAGTTTTGGCAAGAGGTTGGGGCGCCCAACTCTTGGGTGCCCTACTGATTTTTTTGGTGAATCCAACAAGAATACATGCACAAAATTTCTTCTTTCTCATGTAGAATAAGGAAGAGAAAATTGGAGAGGGGTGGCACACTTAGAAAGAGGTGTTTTGGTTTATAAGGATTCTATCTCATAGAATCCTAAATCAAAACTAACTTCTCCTTTGACTTGGTCAACCACCAAATTACCATATGAGAAGAAAAGGGAGAGAGGGGGCATGCATGAAGGCTAGAGAGAGACTCTCTATCGCACAAAATAGAGAGGGCATGGGCGTGAGGGTCCAAGATGGCACAAGGTGGAATCCTAGTCTTACTAGGTGTTGGGGATAAATTCTGCTCCCGCCGAAGTCCAGTCTGATACTTAGCCTAATGCAACCGATAATCATGGAAGAGCTTCAATTGAAAATTCTTCTTCCAGCAATCAAACCCTAGTCGATCTCCTCCAGCGGTCGAACTCATTCAGTAGTTGAACTCCTCCAATAACTGAACCCCATCCAAACTCCTTAAATGGCTAAACCCCAGCCAAACTCCTTTCGGACTTCAACCGAACTCCTCCCAGACTTCTTCATCAGTTGGGCCCCTCCAGTGGCTGAACTCCTCCTAGATTTCTCCTTCAATCAGATTTTTTCAGGAGTCGAACTCCTTCCGGACCTCTCCTTCTATCGGATGCCTCCAGAAGTCGATCTCCTTCAAGATTTCTCCTTCAATCAAGTGCCTCGATGAGCCAAACTCCTTCCGAACCTCTCCTTTTGTTGGATGGCTCCAGGAGCCAAACTTCTTCAAGATTTCTTCTTCAATCAAGTGCCTTCAAGAGCCGAACTCCTTCCAGACTTTTTCTTCAGTCGGATCCCTCCAAGATCCAAACTTCTTACAGATTTCTCCTTCAATCAGATTTCTACAGGAGCCAAACTCATTCCGAACTTCTTCTTCAGTCGAATTTCTATAGGAGCCAAACTCCTTCTAGATTTCTCCTTCATTTGGATTCCTCTAGGAGTCAAACTTCTTTCAGATTTCTCCTTCAGTCTAGTTCCTCTAAGTGCCAAACTCCTTCTGAACTTCTCGTTCAGGCTAATTCCTCCAGGAGCTAAACTCCTAGATTTCTCCTTCAGTCAAGTTTCCTTTAGGAGTCCGAACTCCTCTGAAATTGATGTATGTCAAAGCTCTTCACCAACCAATGCCTACTTTCTCTGAACTTTAATTATTAAATCTTAACAAATGGCTATATCATGGCAATAGACACCTCTCTCTATAATAAACTCCATGTGGCCCCGAACGGCCCACTACCAAATGATTACAGTCATCACTATCATTCTACTACAGGCTCCATCTATAAAAGGAACCCTCTAGATACGTTTTTTCTAAGCTCTCTTCTCCTTACCAAAATTTTATTGAATTCTTGCCTGAGCACTCTATTTCTATTGGCTTGAAGAGCTAACTTGATCATCAAAGGATCCTGCTAGAGCCACCACCGCTGACTCTAGATGGAACTTTATTTTGTAGATCATCGATGGTGACCTCTTCCTCCTCCACTCCAGCTCGATCCAACATCAACTAGATTCTACACCAATAGAATTGGCACTAGAGGAAGGGCCCTCTATTCCTGAGGTACCCTTATTCTTAAAGAAGTACTCAGTCGACCCTATGGATCTTCTTCTTCAAGGTCCATCTCCATCCTCTTCCTCAATCCTGAGAAATACCTCCAAAGAGGATGACTATCCGAAGATCTACCATTTTTACCATCAGATATGGGTTAGATCCGTCTGTCCCTACTCCATCACCAGCACTTCAACCTTCTCCTCCATCGATGGCTAGGGTAGATTCAGAGTAGTTCAACCTACTAATGCAGCGGGTTCAGGGCCTCACCAGGATGGTGCAGGCCATGCGGCAGCCTCCAATGATGATTTTGTCTGAAAATCCACCATCAAGATGTTAGAAATCGGCTCCAAGGAAGAGCACATGGGCTAGCATACTCGTCGCCCGTGAAAAGAAGAAATAGAGAGTAGAGGATTCTTGCTCGGATCATAATTCTTCTTTAGAAGGGACCTTTTCCATCCACTACCGAAAGCCTTCCAAGATCTATGATCGAGATGACGTCATTGATCAAAAATTACGAAAGATGGATCGACGGATTGAGGAACTCCACCATGTTATCTCGATTCACCATGATGATGTCTATACCGATACTCCTTTCTCTCTCCAAATTATGCAAGAGCTCATTCCATCGAGCTTCAAGCTTCCCCAATTTTAAAGTTACGATGGAACCTTTGATCTGGTTGATCACTTGAAAGCCTTCCGAACCATGATGCTGCTCCATGGCGCATCAGACGTCATATTATGCTGAGCTTTTCTATCTATTTTAAAGGGAGCAGCAAAAAACTAGTACTCGATGTTGAAGCTGATTATGATCTTCTTCTTTGACCAGATGAGCCATCAGTATATGGCTCATTTTGTTAGTAATTGGCATCCCCACTGAGGTTCGAATTTTTTGATGAACATCAAGCAGAAGATGGAGGAATCCATCCAGGCTTATGTCACCTAATTTAATGTTGCTGCATTGAAGGTCCAAAACCTGGACCAGTCAGTTGTGATGGCCACACTCAAGGATGGCCTTTAGAAGAATGATTTATTATTCTTCCTAAAGAAGAAGTACCCCAAAGACTTTGTCGATCTACTAGCTCGGGCTGAGGGATATAACCGAGTGGAAGAAGCCTTCAAATTGAAGGATAAAAAAGCCACAGGAGAGTGGCGTAGACTCACTGCTGATGGAGGGCCGAATGAATTTCAGCCACGCTCACGGACCCCCTCCGAGCGCAAGCTAGCTCGAACTCCCCCTCAAGCTTGTCATTAAAGAAGCCCCGATAAAAGGGCGTGAAGAAGTTCTTCCCCTAGAAGGTTCCACAACTATGCCCTCCTTAATACTTCTAAAGCTCAAGTTCTGATGGAAATCAAGAATCAGCTACCGAGATCAGAAGAATGACGATCTCTCCTAAACAAGCACAATGAAAGCAAGTACTGTCTGTACCATCGTGACCATGATCATGACACTGAAGAATGCATTCAGCTCCAAGACGAAATCAAGAAGCTCATCAAGAGAGGTCGGCTAGGTCGATTCCTCAGATGCCAGCCTGAAGCAAGAGTAGATTGGCCAAGGGCGCTGTCACAGTCAGAACCACCAATGAGGGAGGAAGAACAAAGAGATTGGCCGCCTCTCGACATCATCAACACTATCTCTGGGAGGCTTAGTGCTTTGGCGAGCCGCCATCTCTTAGCCTTAGAGCCCGAGGAAGCTTGCCCTAAATTAGGAAGGATCGTACGAAGTAGATGAGGTCGTCTGGCTCGAAACTTATTTCCTGAAGGAGCTAGGAGAAATAACGCTCCCACAACCTTGAAACTTAGAGAATCTGAGGATGTACTACCAGTAATTTTTCTTCAATAAAACTCCTTCATTTTAATATTATTATTTCTTGGTGCAAAAACTATGTGATGATAGAGAAGAAGAAATCAATAGTGGCCATGTTAGGAACATAAGGAGAACCTCGTCCTAACTTGAGCAAGTTGAAGTCCTTCAACTTCGGCTGGAGATAAGATCTCCCCCGAGCTTCTACATTAATAGGAGATAAGATCTCCTTTAACCTTGGCTGGAGATAAGATCTTCCCCAAGCTTGTACGTCAATAGGAGATAAGATCTCCTTCAATCTTGACTGAAGATAAGATCTTCCTTGAGCTTCTACGTCTACGTCATCAGGAGATAAGATCTTCTTCAACTTTGGCTGGAGATAAGATCTCCTGAGTGTCTACGTCAACAAGAGATAAGATCTTCTTCAACCTCGACTAGAGATAAGATCTCTCACAAGTTTCTACATCTACGTCAATAGGAGATAAGATCTCCTTCAACCTCGGCTGGAGATAAGATCTCCCCAAGCTTCTATGTCTATGTCAATAGGAGATAAGATCTCCTTCAACCTCGACTGAAGATAAGATCTCCCCTGAGCTTCTACATCAATAGGAGATAAGATCTCCTTCAATCTCGACTGAAGATAAGATCTCCCTCAAGCATCTATGTCAACAAGAGATAAGATCTTCTTCAACCTCGACTGAAGATAAGGATCTCCTCCAAGCTTCTATTTCTACATCAATAGGAGATAAGATCTCCTTCAACCTTGGCTGGAGATAAATCTCCCCCGAGCTTCTACATCAATAGGAAGATAAGATCTTCCTCAACCTTGGTTAGAGATGAGATCTCTTCCGAGCTTCTACGTCTACGTCAATAGGAGATAAGATCTCCTTCAACCTCAGTTGGAGGACAAGATCTCCCCCGAGCTTCTATGTTAATAGGAGATAAACTCCTTCAACCTCGGTTGGAGATAAGATCTTCCTCGAGCTTCAACGTCTATGTCAACAGAAGATAAGATCTCCTTCAAATTTGATTGGAGATAAGATCTCCTCCAAGCTTCTACGTCAATAAGAGATAAGATCTCCTTCAACCTTGGCTGGAGATATGATCTCTTCGGAGCTTCTACGTCTACGTCAATAGGAGATAAGATCTCCTTCAACCTCGACTGGAGATAAGATCTCTCCTCCGAGCTTCTATATCAATAGAAGATAAGATTTCCTTCAACCTCGGTTGGAGATAAGATCTTCCTCGAGCTTCTACGTCTACGTCAATAGGAGATAAGGGGAGAGGCCCTGACAATGGCCCTTATGTGCTCCTATAGTCTGCTTGGAATAGAAAGAGAACCTCATCCTAATGCAAGCTAAGTCGAAAACCTCATTCATTTTAGATGAGATGGGGGAGAGGCCCTGACAATGGCCCTTATATGCTCCTACAATCCATTAGGAATAGGAGGAGAACCTCGTTCTAATGCGAGCAAAGTCGAAGGCCTCATTCATTTTAGATGAGATGAGGGAGAGGCCCTGACAACGACCCTTATGCACCCTATAGCCCATTAGAAATAGGAAAAGAACCTCATCCTAATGCGAGCAATATCAAAGACCTCGTTCATTTTAGACGAGATGGAGGGAGAGGCCCTGATAATGACCCTTATGTGCCCCTATAGCCCGTTAGGAATAGAAGGAGAACCTCATCCTAATATGAGCAAAGTTGAAGGCCTTGTTCATTTTGGATGAGGTGAGAAGAAGAGATAAGATCTTCCCCCAAGCTTCAACCTCAATGGTGTAAAGCCCTGAAAAGGACTTCGACAGTCACCTTTTTTATACTCCCTTTCTTTGAATTTCAAACTCGAGAGTGGGGGGACTATTATTGGAGATAAATCCTACTTTTGTTGAAGTCCAGTCTGATACTTAGTCTAATGCAATCGATAATCATGGAAGAGCTTCAATCGAAAATTCTTCCTTCAGTGATCGAATCCCAGTCGATCTCCTCCAACGGTCGAACTCATTCAATAGCCAAACTCTTCCAGTGGTTGAACCCAACTGAACTCCTCCAATGGCCAAACCCCAGCCAAACTTCTTTAATGATCGAATCCCAGCCGAACTCCTTTCGGACTTCAGCCGAACTCCTTCTAGACTTCTTCATCAGTCGAGCCCCTCCAGCGGCCAAACTTCTTTTAGATTTCTCCTTCAATTGGATTCCTCCAAGAGCCGAACTCCTTCCAGACCTCTCCTTCTGTTAGATGCCTCCAGGAGCCAAACTCCAAGATTTCTCCTTCAGTTAAGTGCCTCTAGGAGCCAAACTCCTTCCATACCTCTCCTTCTATCGGATGCCTCCAGGAGCCGAACTCCTTCAAGATTTCTCCTTCAGTCAAGTGCCTCTAGGAGCCGAACTCCTTTCGAACTTCTTCTTCAGTCAGATCCCTCTAGGAGCCAAACTCCTTATGAATTTCTCCTTCAGTCGGATTTCTACAGGAGCGGAACTCCTTCCGAACTTCTCGTTTAGTCAAATTTCTATAGGAGCCAAACTTCTTTCGAATTTCTCCTTCAGTCAAATTTTTTCAAGAGCTAAACTTCTTCCAGATTTCTCCTTCATTCGGATTCCTCCAGGAGCCAAACTCCTTCTGAATTTTTTCTTCAGTCTAATTCCTCTAGGAGCCGAACTCCTTCCATATTTTTTCTTCAGTCAAATTTTCTTTAGAAGTCCAAACTCCTCTGAAATTGATGTATGTCAAAGCTCTTCACCAACCAATACCTACTTCCTCCGAACTTCAACTATTAAATCTCAACGAATGGCCACATCATGGCAACAGACACCTCTCTCCATAATAAACTCCACGTGGCTTTGAGTAGCCCACTATCGAATAGTTATAGTCGTCACTATCAATCTGCTATAGGCTCCACCTATAAAAGAGAACATTCAGATATGTTTTCTCTAAGCTTTTTTCTTCTTTCCAAAACTCTATTGAATTCATACTTGAGCACTTTATTTCTGTTGGCCAGAAGAGTTGACTTGATCGTCGGAGGATCCTGTCGGAGCCACCACCACCGACTTTAGATGAAATTTTATTTTGCAGGTTACCAATAGTGATCTCTTTCTCCTCCACTCCAGCTCGATCCGATGTCAACCAGATTCTGCACCAACACTAGGATTCCATCTATGACTTGGTCAAAATGGTTTCTCAAGCCAAATTAAATAAAAACCAAGTCAACCAAATTAAATTAGACCCTAACCTAAATAAGAATTAAATTAAATTAAATTAAATTAGATTTAATTTTGATTTAATTTTTAAATTAAATTAGGAAATTTGGTTAACCCAAGTCCTAGTTGAACTAGGACTAATTTTTTCTTGCACTTGGCTTATCCAATAAGCTAATTGGACTTGATCTAATCAAATTCAAACTAAATCTAACTAAACTATATTTAATTAAACTTAATCTTAGCCCTCTGGCTTAATCAAATTAAACTAAATAGCAATCAAATTGCTAATCGATCCTCCTGTAATACTTGCGCTAGGTTAAACATCAATCGTATTGATCGTTTAACCCTAGAATAATTCTTAATCACTGATCAACCATTCGATCGGATCATGAGCTCTAATGTGTGTGACCTCATAGGTCAGAACCTAAGTCAATAGCATAGGAATATATTTTTGTACCAATCGAAGTAATCATCTAGCAATGGTATCCGACTGCTGGATAGGTCGAATATGTGGAACAACATCCTTAGAACCCATACGGATATAGTTTCCATATAATTCATCCCCTTGACTAAAATGCTCGTAGGACATCTCAGAGTTCAACTGTTAACTCTAATCAGATTATCCACATTGAATTTTAAAATATCAAATCCATCTGATGGATTATCCTAGCCAAGATTTTGCTATATTGAAATACAGTGATACATTCTTTTCCAACTCTTGGAGTGGTCAATTCCATCTTGATCACACTCTAACTTTGTAAGTACTTGACTATGCCCAGAAGCCTTTTGTTACTAAATTAGAAATTCAGTTAGTCTAGTATCAAAGCACAGTGAGTTGCTTGCAAGTCACTGAGGTGATCTCAAGTCTAAGGGATACTTATACCTATATCCCATCAGAGATATTCTCGATAGCAGAATGCCCTAGAGTTGATCACGTTCAATGATGATGTATATATACATCTCTCCAATATGCCATACCTATATCTCCACACTTCTTGATTAAGAGGACAACCAACCTATATGGCATATAGTAACCTATGCTCGATAAATGCTATCATTCTTATTAACAGCCTATCATTTGATCGTGAATAATTTTAAGGACTAATCGATAAATTCTCTCTTTATTAATGCTAAATATTCCAAAGAACTTTGATAAGTGATAAAAATACACTAATAAAAGTATTAAATTATAAAATAAATTAACTTATTTTTATTAAATCAATAATACTATTAATCTTATGTAGAAAAAAGGCCACCAATATGAAGATCTTATTTTTCTGATTCAGATGAAATAAATTTCAAGCAAAACAAACTTTAAATGAGCCCAAAATTAAATTTCAAAGGAAATAAAATAATAATAATAATAATAAATTATTTTTTAAATGTCGATCGGTCTAGTTCAAATCAGCTCAGAAAAACTGGCTCAGCAGACCACTCGACCCGACTACACTCAGAACCAGACCGACCGCCTGCTGACGCCCTGCTTACGCCACGCTGACATCAGAATTTTTTGCGACGCACAATGGACCACTATAGTAATCAAGCGAGGGCATTTCGAGGATTTCATGGGAATGAGCATGCTCCAATTGGCTGAAGGAAGTGGTGTCCATGCAACGTTGGGCTCGTGCATGGTCTATAGAGGGTATTCTAAACATTTTGCTAGATCCGATGGATGCTGTTCATTGGGATTTGATCGAACGGTGAAAATCTATGCGCTGATGAATGGTGGATGTGGCTCTCGATCAAGATCCAATGATGGAAATGCGTTATTGATTTTAACTAGAAATCTGAAGGCTCTTGTACGTGATCCGATGGTCTCGATTTAATCATCAAGAAGCTCCGATGGCTGAGGTTAATTTTGACTTAAATTGGGTTTTTAAAAAGAATTTTTAAGTGGTTTTTGATCTGTTGGATGTTGATCTGAAGGCCAGAATTGTCCAAGGTTTTAATTTAACTTGTGTTAAGAGTATTAAACCCAATTTTGTTAGGATTTCTTCCAAAAATCCATCTCTTAGCCTATTTAAAGGGGGCTACCTGCTGTTGCCGAAGAGAGGAGGCAGAGAACAAAAATAAAGAGTTGAAAATAAAGAGAAAATAGGGAGAAATAGAGAGAACAGAGAGAGAGAGGTTTTAGGGAGAGAAGAGAAAGAGATTTTATTCTTGTTATTTTTCTTTCCTCTTCTTTTATTTTTTCGAAGATCGGTACGCAAAGCAACTTTGTTCTTGATCGAGTTCTCCACACCAAGAGCAACGGACAATCAATTTCAGTGAATAAATAATCTAATTTTTTTATGCTTTTTATTTTATTTGCTATTTTTGAACTTGTTATCATGAACTAAATTTTCTTTTACTAAGGCTAAGATGTAGCCACTCTTTTAATACAATATTCAGTATGATTTTTTTTAATTTTAAATTTTATTTATGAGGAGTATATAGATCTAATCATAATGCTTTTAGATTACTAACCATCTTCTAATTGATCTGATGAACATAGATGATATAGACCAAATACATCTATGTTATTGCTTCTTAATTATATACCTTGTATTATGAATTGAATTAGAATTTATATGCATGCAAAAATTTTAGTGCGCTTTGGACGCAATGTATTTTAATTAGAGGATTTCACAAAATTTAATGCATCAATATTTATTTAAATTACGCCTGGACCAAAGGATAGTTAATAAATATTGATAGTTTTGCTATGTCTGGATCAAAGGATAGTGAATAAACTAGGAGACTCTACCGTCACATGAAATAAAATTAATCTAATAACCTGAATATTGTATTGACTGAGTTGGTGAACCGATTGCCTTAGTAACCTATTACTCTTAAGTTTAAAACCCTAATAATTACACTCTCTCTATTTTTTTATAATTTTTAATTATTTTTTTATTTTATTTTTTATTTTTTTAATTCTCAT
Organism: Cocos nucifera; assembly: GCA_006176705.1. Taxonomy (NCBI): domain Eukaryota; kingdom Viridiplantae; phylum Streptophyta; class Magnoliopsida; order Arecales; family Arecaceae; genus Cocos; species Cocos nucifera. Next base: position 22,095 of record QRFJ01004754.1, on the reverse strand, counting down.
AAATTGATTTTCTAAATAAAGCATAGAAAAGAGCTTTTCAGTACTTATTTTTCAATCCACTTGGGACGATATTGTACTCACTTACTTTATTACTTGATCGACTGGTACACTTGCCATAGCTATAGATTAGCACGCATCAAGTTTTTGATTTTTGTTGGATGTTGATCTGAAGGCCAGAGTTGTCTAGGGTTTTAATTTGACTTGTGTTAAGAGTTTTAAACCCAATTTGATTAGGATTTCTTCCGAAAATCCATCTCTTAGCCTATTTAAAGGGGGCTGCCTGCTGTTGCCGAAGAGAGGAGGCGGAGAACAAAAATAGAGAGTTGAAAATAAAGAGAAAATAGGGAGAAATAGAGAGACCAAAGAGAGAGAGAGGTTTAGAGAGAGAAGAGAAAGAGTTTTTATTCTTGTTATTTTTCTTTCCTCTTCTTTTCTTCTTCCGAAGATCGGTACACGAAGCAACTTTCTTCTTCATCAAGTTCTCCACACCAAGAGCAACAGACAATCAATTTCAGTGAATAAATAATCTAATTTCTTCATGCTTTTTATTTTATTTGCTATTTTTGAACTTGTTATCATGAACTAATTTATTTTTTACTAAGGCTAAGGTGTAGCCACTCTTTTGATGCAATATTCAGTATGATTTATTTTTAATTTTAAATTTTTTTTATGAGGAGTATATAGATCTGATCTTAATGCTTTTAGATTATTGGCCATCTTCTAATTGATCTGATGAACATAGATGATATGGACTAAGTACATCTATGTTATTGCTTCTTGATTATATACCTTGTATTATGAATTGAATTAGAATTCATATGCATGTAGGAATTTTAGTGCGCTTTGGATGCAGTGTATTTTAATTAGAGGGTTTCACAAAACTTAATGCATCGATATTTATTTAAATTACACCTGGACCAAAGGATAGTTAATAAATATTGATAGTTTTGCTATGCCTGGATCAAAGGATAGTGAATAAACTAGGAGACTCCACCGTCACATAAAATAAAATTAACCTAATAATCTGAATATTGTATTGACTGAGTTGGTGAACCGATTGCCTTAGTAACCTATTGCTCTTAAGTTTAAAATCCTAATAATTACACTCTCTCTATTTTCTTGCAACTTCTAATTATTTCTTTATTTTATTCTTTATTTATTTATTTTTTAATTTTTATAAATCAATCTTCTAAATAAAGCATAGGAAAAAGCTTTTCAGTACTTATTTTTTAATCCTCTAGGGATGATACTCTACTCACTTACTTTATTACTTGATCGACTGGTGCACTTGCCATAGGTATAGATTAGCATGCATCAAGTTTTGATGCCATTGTCGAAGATTGTATCTAAAATAATATTAAAATTTTGATCCTAGCTTTACTTTAAAATTTTATTTTTTTAAATTTTTATTATTATTTTATTTTGAAATTTGTTTAGTGCATGATACGTACTGGACATAGTAATTTACTATCTTTAGATTCAAAAATTGAAAGGACCATTAGAAGACTACAACAAGAAAGGAACATGGCAGCTGAAGATCCTAATGACATCAATCTGAGATTGGATATGGCGATCGAGGGACAGCATGAAGCTATTCGAGCAGCACATCATCCATTAAATGATTACATCACACCATCTATAGCTGATGTAGCTTCGAGCATTAGGAGATTGCCTGTGCGAGCAAACAATTTTGAAATAAAATTGGTGATGATCTAGATGATTCAATCAATTGTCCAATTCAGTGGACACATGCATGATGATCTGAATGTCCATATTTCTAACTTTCTTGAACTTTATGATACTTTTAAAATTAATGGGGTGTCAGATGATGCTATTAGATTAAGATTATTTTCTTTCTCTTTATGGGATAATGTTAAAAGTTGGCTTCATTCTCTTCCTGTAGGTTCTATCACAACTTAGGATGTCCTAGCCCAAAAATTCTTAGTCAAGTACATTCCACCTTTCAAGACTGTCAAGATGTGCAACGATATCACTTCTTTTGTACAGATGGACATGGAGACACTATATGAGGCTTGGGAGCATTTCAAGAAACTGTTGAGGAGATGTCCATATCATCAACTATCCATATGGCTTCAGATATAAACTTTATATAATGATTTATCTTCTACTAATCATTCTATGATTGATGCAGCAACAGGAGGAACCATTAACTAAAAAATAGAGGAAGAAGCCTTTGATCTGATCGATGAGATGGCATCAAATAGCTATCAATGGCAAATAGAATGCATGATGCCGAAAAGACTAGCAGTTGTGCAGGGAGTAGATTGCATGCTAACCTTACTAGCTGAAATTGCCATCCTTAGAGCTGAAGTCAACAACTTGAAGGGAACAGCTATGCATGTTCAGAGCATCACTTGTGACCTGTGTGGAGGAGGATACGATACAAGCAACTACCAGACAGATAATTCTTTTTATAAAGCAACTGATACAGCTAATTATGTTGATAATTTTTTTAGACTGTAACAAAATAATCTCTACTCCAATACATATAATCAAGGATGGAGGCAGCATCCAAATTTCTCATGGAGCAATCAAAATGCAGCACAACAGCCACCCCCAGGGTTTCAAGTACCTAAAAAGAAGTCCAACATGGAGGAGCTGATGGTCAAATTCATGCAAAACCAAGAAGCAACAATAAAAAATTTGGAAGCCAAGCTTTGGCAGAACCAAGCAGCAGCAAATCAAAACTTGGAGATGCAAATAGGTCAAATGGCTAGGATAATCTTCGAGAGACCTCAAGGATCCTTGCCTAGCAACACGGGGACCAATTCAAGGGAGCAAGTCAATACTATCATCTTAAGAAGTGGTAAAAAGCTAGAGGAGCCACATCAGAAGAAAGAGACTAAAGAGCCAATTACAAATAAGGAACCATCAACTAAAATTCATCAATCACCAAAACAACCAACAGATGAATGGTCTCCAGGTATATAATTTGCTGATCCAAATGTGAAGCCCTACGTGCCGCCACTACCATTCCTAGAGAGACAAATACAGCATCTAAATAAGAAATTTTCTAACTTTTTTAAAATTTTAAAGAATTTATATATTAATATTCCTTTTATAGATGCTATCACTCAAATGCTCAGGTGTGCCAAGTTTCTCAAAGAAATTCTAACAAATAAGAAAAAGTTGAAGGAGCATGAGAGAATAAATTTAAATGAAGAATGCTCAGCAATACTTCAAAATAAATTATGATAGAAGCTAAAAGATCCACAGAGTTTTACTATCCCTTGTATTATTGGTGATTGTATTTTTGATAAAATTTTATGTGATTTAGGAGCAAGTATTAATCTCATGCCTTTTTCTATTTTTAGGGAGCTTGGTCTAGGAGAACTGAAGCCTACCACTATTACTTTTCAATTAGCTGATAAATCCATCAAATATCCAAGAGGTATAGTAGAGGATGACTTGGTAAAGGTAAATAAGTTTATTTTTCCTATTGATTTTATTATTCTTGTTATGGAAGAAGATTATGATGTACCCCTTATCTTAGGAAGATCCTTTTTAGCTACTGGAGGAGCTTTAATAAATGTTCATAAAAAAAAATTAATTCTTAGAATCCAAGATAAGGGGAGAGAAAATCTCTTCTCTCCCCTTATCTTAGGGAGAGAAGAGAAAGAGTTTTTATTCTTGTTATTTTTCTTTCCTCTTCTTTTCTTCTTTCGAAGATCGGTATACAAAGCAACTTTCTTCTTGATCGAGTTCTCCACACCAAGAGCAACGGACAATCAATTTTAGTGAATAAATAGTCTAATTTTTTTATATTTTTTATTTTATTTACTATTTTTGAACTTGTTATCATGAACTAATTTTTTTTACTAAGGGTAAGATGTAGTCACTCTTTTGATATAATATTCACTATGATTTATTTTTAATTTTAAATTTTATTTATGAGGAGTATATAGATCTAATCTTAATGCTTTTAGATTACTGGCCATCTTCTAATTGATCTGATGAACATAGATGATATAGACCAAGTACATCTATGTTATTGCTTCTTGATTATATACCTTATATTATTAATCGAATTAGAATTTATATGCTTGCAAAAATTTTAGTGCGCTTTGGATGCAGCGTATTTTAATTAGAGGGTTTCACAAAACTTAATGCATCAATATTTATTTAAATTATGTCTAGACCAAAGGATAGTTAATAAATATTGATAGCTTTGCTATGTCTGGATCAAAGGATAGTGAATAAACTAGGAGACTCCACCGTCATATGAAATAAAATTAATCTAATAATCTGAATATTGTATTGACTGAATTGTTGAACCGATTGCCTTAGTAACCTATTGCTCTTAAGTTTAAAACCCTAATAATTACACTCTCTCTATTTTCTTAAAATTTTTAATTATTTTTTTATTTTATTTTTTATTTTTTTTTAAATTCTCATAAATTGATCTTCTAAATAAAGTATAGAAAAAAAATTTTCAGTACTTATTTTCCAATCCTCTAGGGATGATACTCTACTCACTTGCTTTATTACTTGATCGACTGGTGTACCTGCCATAGCTATAGATTAGCATGCATCAGACTTCACCATAATAATGAAATTTATCAAAAGATGAATACTTTATGATGAAAAAAATATTAAAAGAATATTTTATTTATTAATTAAACAATCATAGATACATTGTAGCTCAATCGTCAACAGATTGACGATTGGCTTTGGAATACATTTTATAATAAGTCTCGATTGTCCTAAAGCCACTCAACATAGTATCTAATATCCATCTTCGACTTGTGGTTATCAAACTCCTTTATCTTCAGGGCTTTCATGAAGGGGTCGGTCAGATTCTTCTTTCTTTCGATCTTCTGAAGGTTGACATCACCTCAATCCATGATCTCCCAAACTAGGTGGAAGCGGTCCAAGATGTGCTTTGTTTGCTGGTGTGCCTTCGATTCTTTGGCCTGAGCAATGGTACCAGTGATATCACAGTAAAGTAGGACCAGAGCTCAAGAGAGGATACTACTCCGAGCTCGGTGATAAATTTTCTCAGCCACATAGCTTCCTTCATGGCATCTAATACTGCGATGTACCCTGCTTCGCAAACAGTCTGCCATAGTATGCTGCTTGGAACTCTTCTAGCAGGTAGCTCCATCATTTAGAGTAAAGATATATTTCGACATGCTTCTGCTATCATCATGGTTAGATTGAAAGCTAAAGTCTATAAATCCCATAAGTTTCATATCTGACATGCCATAAACCAACCATTGGTCCTTAGTATTTCTCAAATACTTATGGATGGTTTTAACCACTTTCTAGTAGTTTCTTCAGGATTAGATTAATATCTACTCACTACTTCTAGTGAGTATGTCATATCTAATCTCATACATATCATGGTGTATATGATAGATCCCACCATCGAAGCATATGGGACTACTCATATGCTCTCTGTCTTCAGGAGTTATCGAATAACCCTTCTTAAAGAGAGAAATTTCATGGTCTATTGGAAGATAGCTCTTTCTGGAATTCTCCATGCTGAACCTCTTCAGCATAGTATTTATGTACGTGGATTGGAATAATCCAAATATTCTTTTAGATCTATCACTATAGATCTTCATTCCTAAGATGTAGGATGCTTCACCCAAGTCCTTCATGGAGAACTGTGATGACAATCAGACTTTTATTCCTTGTAGTGCAGGGATACCAATCTCGATTAAGAGAATGTCATCCACGTACAAGATAAGAAATACTATTGCTGGACCATTTGTCCATTTGAAAATACTAGGTTCTTCTCCATTCTTAACGAAGCCATACATTTTGATCACCTTATCAAAATGCATGTTTCAACTCCGAGATGCCTGCTTCAATCCATAAATAGATCTCTGAAGCTTGCACATCTTGGACTCATCTATGGATGTGAATCCTTCAGGTTGTATCATATACACCTCTTCGGTCAGCTCTCTATTTAGAAAAGCTATCTTTACACCAATTTGTTAGATCTCATAATCTAGATGGACAGCTATTGCAAGTATTATTCGAATGGATTTGAGCATTGCCATAGGAGAAAACGTCTCATCATAGTCGATACCATAATATTGATGATATTCCTTGGCAACTAGATGGGCTTTATAGGTCTCCACCTTTCCATCTATGCCTCTTTTTCTTTTGAAGATCCACTTACACCCAATGGGTTTAATCCCTTCAGATGGGTCAACCAATATCCATACATCATTGACCTTCATGGCCTCTATTTCGAAGTTCATGGCCTTAAGCCATTTCTCGAAATCAAATCTCTATATTGCATCCATATAGGTGATCGGATCCTCATCGTTCTCATCGAGTTTGATGGGATCACCATCCTGGATCAAAAAATCATAGTATCTATCCAATTGATGCAGTACTCTACTGGATCACCTTAATGGTGTAGGTACATTGGGTTCCAAATCTGATCTAATCAAATTCAACTCAAGTTCAGCTACAGGTGTCGATTTTTCTACCTATTGAGCTTCATTAAGTTCAACCTTAGAGGCAATAGTTCCTTCACCAAGAAACTCCTTTTCTAAAAAGATTGCCTTAAGGCTGACGAATATCTTTTGTTCTTCAGCATGGTAGAAATAGTAATCCTTACTTTCTTTGGGATACCCTATAAACATGCATTTATTAGACTGAGGTCCAAGCTTATCTGTATGCAAATATTTGACATAAACTGAACAACTCCAAACCCGTAGGTGAGAGAGTGTAGGCCTACGCCCAATCCATATCTCAAATAGAGTCTTTGTGATAGATTTACTCAGTACATTATTCAATATATAACATGCAATCTCAAGAGCATAACCCCAAAATAAAATAGGTAGACTAAAAAACAGCATCATGAATTGAACCATGTCTAACAAGGTTTGATTTCTTCTTTTCGATACACCATTATGCTATGGTATTCCTAGAGGAGTCCACTGTGAGAGAATTCCATTCTCTCCTAGATATGTCAAGAACTCACTAGATAGATATTCACCTCCTCGATCCGATCAAAGAGAATTAATACTCTTTCAGTTTGTTTTTCTACTTCACTTTGAAATCTTTTGAACATTTCAAATGAATCCAACTTATATTTCATCAGATAAACATATCCATACCAGGATAGATAATATATAAAAGTAATGAAGTAGAAATATCCACCTCTGGCACCTGTGCTCATTGGTTCACATACATTAGTATGTACTAGATCTAAGAGCTTAGTAGCTCTCTCACCTTTTTTAATAAAAGGTGACTTGGTCATTTTACCAAGAAGACAAGATTCATAGGTTGGAAGTGATTCATAATTACTAACTTTGAGGATTTCCTCTTGAGTCAACCTATTTATCCTATTTTTCACTACTACGAAAAAGGACTACGATAGTGATTTGTAATCACTGTTGTAACCCAAAAAATCACTGCCATAGGCTATGGTAGTGGTTTTCTAACCACTGCTACTGCGATCGTTGCCGTAGCTTTATGACAGTGGTTGTTGTAGCAGTTGTTAGAACCACTATCATAGATGGCCTATTGTAGTGATTTATAAATCACTGCAATAGATCGACCTATCATAGCGATTATATAACCACTACCATAGGATATCTATAGCAGTGGTTACATAACCGCTACCATAGGTAATCTATAGTAGTGATTTTTTAACCACTGCCATAGGTCAAGTGTAGCGGTTGGCACTGGACCTATGGTAGCGGTTGGCATGGATGTGGTAGTGGTTATAAAACTACTACCGTAGATATTGAATAATTAAAAAAAATAAAATTTTTATTTTTTTTATTTTATCTGATAAATATAGATATATAATACAAGAAAATATAATAAACATAAAAATTATTCTAAAATGCTAAAATTTTATTATCGAATAAAATTTATTATACTATTTTTCAAAAAATAAAATACATCAAAAATCTTCTAAATCTACATCATCATCATCATCATCACTGGGAGCCGAAGTCAAAGCTGGAGCTGGAGCCGGAGTTGAAGCTGGAATGTGTTCTAACATATCCTCGAAGCCTGTGACTCCAAAATACATGTTGAGCATCAACATCATGCTCTCACGATGCCCTTCAGATGAGATGCGCGCTCCTCTGCCCTATCTGCCTGCGTTGCAGCATGATCTGCCCGTGCCAATTCCTCCTCAAGCTCCTCCCGGCTGACGATACCAAAAGTCTGTAAGGAGACGCTCGCCTCAGACCATTCGCTTATTGGCGTGTGTCTGGGCCCTCACTCGCGAGCGCATATAATTGATCCTATAATTATAAATTAAAATAAAATTTTATAAGAAATACTATAATACTAATCATATATACTAATATATTTAATACTTACAAAAGTATGCACGATCATGTGTTCATCGGCCTGTCCGTCTTATCCGTACGACTGGATCGAAAGATCTTACTATGGCTGGGTATCACTCCATCTTTCATCAACTATAATAAAGAATAAATTTATCAGAATGATGATAAAAAATATAAATTTAATTTATTTAGTAAGATTTGAAATTAATTACCTCTCTATGCACACGACTGGCCATAGACTCACGGCCTAAAGTGTGCGTATACTCTTGGGCTACATGGTTCTCTCAGTTCTGATGAAAGGTAGCCTAATAAGTATTTAAATAAATAATAAATATTTAAAAAAATATTTAAATAAAATTTTAAGCATATTAAAAAATTTAAAAGTTAGGAATTTTACCTTGAACTCCTGGCTCCTTCAGTGTCTAACCATCCTCTCCAACTAACTCGGAGGATAGTCCTATATCTAGAAAGCAAGCTCCTCCGGAGTGTCTCATTGGTACTCGAGCCATCCTCTATGGAGCTTGACCATGTAATCTCGGTATAAATCTCTGATCTTCTTCAGTCGGGCATCTCGAGCCCTCTCGTGATCTAGAAAGTCATACCTCTTATGCATAAATTTATCAAAAATCAATTACAAAATTATTCTAATCAAACATATATAGTGTAAATATATAAAATGCATAAATATAACTAAGATGCGCATACTTACCCATATCTCCTCCCATACTCAATCCTTGACGGTAGCATCCATCAAATGCCAGTCTCTGGGCTCTACGAAAATAATGTCTGAGCACCTCACAAGCACTCCAAAAAAGGAATGCATCTTCCGCACGGTCTCCCCTACTGGCATCCCCTCTACATCATATCGCACCATCACCTGATGCTGGCAGTTCCACACGTGTGCCATACATGTAGGACCATAAAATATCCAACTGGATGATGCACCTGTAATGCAAATACGTTATGAAAATATAGAAGTGTATAAATACTATATAAAAAATGAAGTTATGCTAATATAATAAAAATATACACTCAGATGCCTACGATGGTAGAGGCTCAGCTATCGGTAGAGTAGATGCTGATGGTAAAGGTCTTTGAGCAGTCGATGTCGAGGTAGACAGAGTATGCTCCGATTGCTCCTTGGATGCTGAACTGCATGTAACCCATCGAGAGGCAGGGATGAAAGCTAGATGAAATTTTGGTGTCATCATGACCTGTAACATTAATGAACATTAATCAATATAACATCGTGATATATCAAATTCTATTTGCTCAGAAGCTGAGTCAGCTCCATGCTTGAGACAATCGGCTCCATGCTTGAGACATCCAACTAGGGTCCTTCCCCAGCCAACTCGATCACGACCCGAGCTGGCTCGATTGTGTACCATCCCCTCGATCACTCCCTCTCTCCCTCTCTTGATGTCTCTCACCAATGATGGCAGCGAGAACAAACCCCTCCCTCCCAGCTTTTCCATCTCTCGATCTTCCTCTCTCCCTCTCTCGAGCTTCCTCATCGATGAGGCTGGACTCCATCCTTCCCTCTCTCACTCTCTCGATCTCCCTCACCAGCAAGGTCGGACCCCATCCCTCCCAGTGATGATGGCGAGGTCGGACCCCCTCCCTTCCTCTCTCACTCTCTCAATCTCCCACTCTTCCTCTCTTGATCTCCCTCATTAGTGAGGCCAAAACCCCTCCCGCCTAATGATGGCAGCGTGGCCGGACCCCCTCCCTCCTAATGATGGCGGTGAGGTCGGATCCCTCCCTTCCTCTCTCAAGTATAGATCCATCGGAGATTCAGGTTTGGATCTAGTACTAATAATTAAAAGATCAGAATCTAAATATCTAGGTTCTGATCCAAATCTATCCCGTTGATAGATCTAGTCCACAACTGCCAACATGGCACGACCCAAGGATATCGCCACAACATGATCCAAAAACTACAGCATGTAAATAATTATAATATTTATAATAAATATTTATAATATTTATAATAAATATTTATAATATTTATTATAAATATTTTATAAATTATTATAAATATATATGATTAATAAATAATACTATAAAATTAAAAAAAATTATACCTACGGCTATAGAGGGTGGGTCGCACCAAAAGCTTCGAGGGTCGTCGATGATGATGAAGGGAAATCCTGATTTTCCGATCCAGGTTCGTCCAGATCTGATTAGATCAAGAGATATATTTTAAAAATTTTCTCTTGACCTTAATCAGATCTTGATATGTTTCAGATCTAATTCTTATTATTTTAATAAATAAAATAAAACAAGATAAATTAAATCAAATTCAATTTACCTGGTTTGGGTAATCCTATTACCCTGTAGATGATCCTGATTGCAGCGGAAGGTTCTGGATCTTAGCCACGCAAGCGCCTGGCCTCTACCAGTATCCACTCGGGTTGGATCTGGAGAACCTCTTCTTCTCTATCACACCTCCAAAAATCAGATCTGGATCTGATCTGGAGGATCTTCAAAACTCTTTTGAAGATCTGCAGTCGTCCTTTTGCAGCAGCGCAGCCTTCTTGCTTTTGATCGCCTTTCCTTGATCTGAATCGCACCAAACTAAGTCCAAAACACTTTTGGACGTGGAGAGCAAGGGGAGAAGAGAGTATGGCATGGAGAAGGAGGGGAGAGGCAGCCTTGGACGTGGGAAATCTCTATTGAATTCACTTTGCACTTTTTAATTAGGGTTGGGCGCAGGGTCTTATTTATAGACCTCTTGTGATCCAACTCCTCTTCCTCTCAACCAATCACAACCCTTTGTGAAATCAGATCTAAATCTGATTGGTTGAAAAAGAGACCCCTGGATTCCTCCTTAGAGGGTGCCTAAGACCAGTCAAACTGGATTCTTAGTAGAACTCTGATTGGAATCCTACAGGGAGGTGGAGTCCTTGTCCAACAAGGACTCCTAGGCGCCTCCTACTTGGGCTCACGCCACCCTTGGCGTGCGCCCTTCTCCTTGCCAGGTTCTGGCAGGGGGACAACCCCCACCAGCTCTCCAATAGGTGCATGACATGTGGTCAAAAGTCAAAGGGTCAATGGTCAACGTTTGACCAGTCAACGGTAGACTTTTGACCAAAGTCAAAGAACAAGAAATGGCAGGTGACCAAAAATGGCAGGTAATGTCTTACAAATAAGACAACCTATTCCGACTTGGACAACCTCCAGTCAGACCATATGAAGACCTCTAATTGAGCACAAACTCCTTTGGCTCAGTCAGGACAACATATTTGTGATAGTAAAAGAAGAACGTTAGGTTCAATCGAGTGCTAGCACGATTTCCTTGAACCTAATTGAATCTCATTCAGATCAATTGAACTAGATCAGTTCAATTGATGATCACCAGATTCAAACCCTTGTTTGTGTGACCCAGTTAGGTTCAGTTCTGTATGGTAATGGGATATGTCATGATCTCTATCATAGACATCATCGAAACTCCTTTCGATGGATCAGAACTCTTCTGATTCGAATAGCTAGAATGATCGATCATCTAAATCATTCTAATTGCTCCCAAAATCCACCAGTGACACCTAGCAGTATATGGTGGCAACCCATCAGAGCTGAATGCGAACCTCTTGGTGCAGCTACCTGTGTGATTCAGTTCTTCTATCTTGAGCCCCGATCAGATTAGGGTTAAGGTGAACTCGTCAAACCCTAGTCTCTGTCATATGATGTAATCATTCGATTCGAGTCCAATGTGAAAATCTAAATAGAAACTCTTTCTATTATTTCACTCTACCATGGCCATGGATTTCTGGACTTGATTCTCATGATCATCATAGGGCTGCTCCTCTACCACCGAGGTAGATAGATCTCATCTTGATGCAATCCAGTTCCTACAATGAACATGCTATAGCCAACATACACCTCAGGGTTCCATATGGCTAGGAGACCGAGTAATGGTGTAGTCAAACTATAACACCCTCAAGGTGAACTGCCGATGCATCTCAGGTCAAAGAACCAGACACACTACTGCAGCATCGAGTCAGTCATTGACGAGAAGGTAGACTTCCTAATGACTACTCGAGGTGGTCACGCTCAGGTGCACCTCATTCTCTAACGAGTACTCTGTACTCTCGCTCTGGTGTCTCCACACTGTAGACTTAAGACTCATCTACTAAAGAGAAGCGATCGTACACCAACCTTCCGGATCAATTACCATCCTCGTGATGATCCTATGGTCGGGAGCTGTTTATGAGTTAACAATGATTATTCATGTCTTAAATTTTCAACTCTTGAAAATATGAATTATCATTACCATTAACTCAAAGGATGTATCACAGACACTAAATACATATGTGATAGAAATAACCCATTTCATTAATTATAGTCAAAATTACAATTTTGCCCCTAGAAGTGTATTACAAGTGTCAGCCAATTCTGGCTTCTAGGGCACATATATCTAACAGATGATGCTAAAGGAGGACGACGGCACTAGAGGTAACCTATGAAATAAAAGCAAGATAGTGAGATAGAGAAGAGAGAAAAAGAGAAAAAAGAGAGAGAGCAGAGGTGGCTGAGATGGGCCAGGGGGGGGGGCACAGTGATGAGGATGCCGAAGAGCTTCACAGTAGGTCGGGGGGAGGGTCAGAATGGTAGTGGTGGTGGAGGGGCATGGGATTTCATGGGCGCCGAAGGAGGGTCAGATGGAGTTTTGCCAGAGGGGTCACTAGGACTGAGGGAGGGTTGAGAGGGGCGGGGGGGAGGGGTTCGTGGGGGCCGAGCGAGGGTGGAGGGGGGTTCGCCGGAGGGAAGATTTCGTGGGGGGTCGAGGGAGGGTCGGATGTGTTAGATATGTGTGTCCTAAAAGCCAGAATTGGATAACACTTGTAATACACATCTAAGATCAAAATTATAATTTTGACTATAAATAATAAAATGGATTATTTTCTATCATAGTGTGTATTTGAAAGTGTCTGCAATAGATTCCTTAAGTTAATGGTAATGATAGTTCATATTTTTAAGAGTTGAAAATTTAAGACATGAATTTTTATTATTGACTCATAAAATGCTTCCGACTGTAGGATCATCATGAGGATGGTAATTGATATGAAAGCTTGGTGTACGATCACTTCATAGGATAGATGAGTCTTGAGTCTATGGTGTAGAGACATCGGAGTGAGAGTATAGATACTCGCTAGAGAACAAGGGCACTGAGCGTGACCACCTCGAGCAGTCATGAGGAAGTCTACCTTCTCATCATGATTGGCTCGAAGCTGCAGTGGTGTGTCTAGTTCTTTAACTTAAGGTGCATCGATAGTTCATCTTAAGGGTGTTATAGTTTGACTACACCATAACTCGATCTCCTAGCCATTCAAAATCCTGAGGTGTATGTTGGCTATAGCATGTTCATTATAGGAATTGAATTGCACCAATAGGGGATCTATCTACCTCAGTAGATGAGGAGCAGCCCTATGATGATCATGAAAATCAAGTCCAAAAGCTCATGGCCATGGCAGAGTGAAATAATAGAAAAAATTTTTATTAAAATTTTCACATCAAACTTGAATCGAATGATTAATTCATATGACAGAAAATTAGGATTTGATGAGATCACCTTAACCCTAATCCGATCGGGGCTCAAGATAGAGGAACTTTACCACATAGGTAACTGCACTAAGAGGTTCATTTTCAGTTTTGATAGATTGCCACCATATGCTACTAGGTGTCACTGGTGGATTTTGGGAGCAATTAGAATGATCTAGATGATCGATCATACTAGTTGTTTGAATCAAAAAAGTTCTTATCCATCGAAAGGTATTTCGATGATGTCAATGATAGAGATCATGATATATTTCCATTACCATATAGAACTAAACCTAACTGAATCACACAAATAAGGGTTTGGATTTGGATATCATCAATTTGACTAACCCAGTTCAATTGATTTGAATAAGATTCAATTAGGTTCAAGAATCATGCTAGCACATGATTGAGCCTGATATTCTCTTCTAACAATAATTAAAAATTATCTCGATTGAGCTAAATGTATTTGGGCTCACTCAGAAACTTTTACTTGGTTTGACTAGAGCTTGTCCAGGTCAGAAAAGGGTTGTCTTAATTTATGAGATAAATTTGAGACAACACCTACCATTTTTTGTCACCTGCTAAATCTTGTCTTTGGACTTTGGTCAAATATTGATCTTTGATACTTAGACATCTGTCCATATGTCATGCACCTATAAGAGAGAAGATGGGGCTTTGTCCCCCTGCTAAAAGGAATAAAGGGAGGGGGCGCACGCCTAGGGAGGTGTGTGCCCAATGAGGATGACACTTGGAGTCCCATACAGATAGGACTCCAGGTTGCTTCATGCTTTCTACTAAGGTGGCACCAAAGCTACTTTGATCAGTCTTGGCGCCACCTAAGTGTTAGATATGTGTGCCCTAGAAGTCAAAATTGGCTAACACTCATAATACACATCTAAGGACAAAATTATAATTTTGACTATAAATAATAAAATGGATTATTTTCTATCACAGTGTATATTTTAAAGTATCTATGATACATCCCTTGAGTTAATGGTAATGATAGTTCATATTTTCAAGAGTTGAAAATTTAAGACATGAATTTTCATTATTGACACATAAAATGCTTCCGACCGTAGGATCATTATGAGGATGGTGATTGATCCAGAAGATTGATGTACGATTGCTTCTTTAGGATAGATGAGTCTTGAGTCTATGGTGTAGAGACATCGGAGTGAGAGTATAGGTACTCGGTAGAGAATGAGGGCACTGAGCGTGACCATCTTGAGTAGTCATGAGGAAGTCTACCTTCTCATCAATGACTAGCTTCAAGCTGTAGCGGTGTGTCTGGTTCTTTGACCTAAGGTGCATCGACAGTTCACCTTGAGGGTGTTATAGTTTGACTACACCATAACTCGATCTCCTAGTTATTCAAAATCCTGAGGTGTATGTTGGCTATAGCATGTTCATTGTAGAAATTGGATTGTACCATTAGGAGATCTATCTACCTCGATAGGTGAGGAGTAGCCCTATGATGATCATGAGAATCAAGTCCATAAGCCCATGGACATGGCAAAGTGAAATAATAGAAAGAGTTTCTATTAGGATTTTCACATCGAACTTGAATCAAATGATTAATTCATATGACAGAAATTAGGATTTGACGAGATTACCTTAACCCTAATCCGATCGGGGCTCAAGATAGAGAAACTTAATCACATAGGTAACTACACCAAGAGGTTCATTTTCAGCTCTGATGGGTTGTCATCATATGCTGCTAGGTGTCACTGGTGGATTTTGGGAGCAATTAGAATGATCTGGATGATCGATCATACTAGTTGTCTGAATCAAAAAAATTCTGATCCATCGAAAGATGTTTTGATGATATCGATGATAGAGATCATGACATATCCCATTACCATATGGAACTAAACCTAACTAGGTCATACAAATAATGATTTGGATTTGGATATCATCAATTGGACTAACCCAGTTTAATTGATTTGAATAAGATTCAATTAGGTTCAAGGAAATCATGCTAGCTCATGATTGAGTCTAATATTCCTCTTCAACAATCATTAAAAGTTATCTTGACTGAGCCAAATGTGTTTGGGCTCACTTAGAAACCTTTACTTGGTCTGATTGGAGCTTGTCCAGATCAAAAAAGGGTTATCTTAATTTATGAGATAAAGTTGAGATAACACCTACCATTTTTCATCACCTACTAAATCTTATCTTTTGACTTTGGTCAAACGTTAACCTTTGACACTTAAACATCTGTCCATATGTCATGCATCCATAGGAGAGAAGATGGGGCTTTGTCACCCTACTAGAAAGAAGAAAGGGAAGGGGTGCATGCCTAGGGAGGTGTGCGCCCAAAGAGGATGATGCTTGAAGTTCCATACAGATGGGACTTTAGGCTGCTTCATGCTCTCTACTTGGGTGACGCCAAAGACTCTTCTTTGATCAGTCTTGGCACCACCTAAGGAGGTTTGTGAGGGACTCTAATCTAATTGGATTAAATGATGTCATCTTATCAATCAGATTTAGATCTGATTGCGCAAAGGTCATGATTGGCCAAGATGATGTGGCACTGCATGGCGCAGCAGGGTCTATATAAACCCTATCTATGCCTAGGATTTTGAGTTT
This sequence comes from Cocos nucifera, assembly GCA_006176705.1. NCBI lineage: Eukaryota > Viridiplantae > Streptophyta > Magnoliopsida > Arecales > Arecaceae > Cocos > Cocos nucifera. The sequence continues at coordinate 5,674 of QRFJ01004754.1, read as the reverse complement.
CTTCCCTTTGCCCATGCCATATAGTCCCTCTCTCTCCTTCTCCATGCCACCCTCTAATCCTCTCTCTCCTCTCCATGCCCAAGAGGCTTTGGGCTCCAGTTTCGTATGATCTAAGCAAGAGAAAGGCGACAGGAAAGGGAGAAGGTAGCACTGCTGCAAGAGACAATAGTTGATCTTCAAAAGGCATTTTAAAGATCTTCAAGATCAGATTTAGATATAATTTTTGGAGCATAGATTGAGAAGGATAAGATCACTAGATCTTGTCTGAGTAGATATCGATAGAGACTAGGTGCTTGCGTGGCTATATCTAGAACCTCAGGCAAACATCAGGATCATCATAGGGTAATAGGATTACCCATAATAAGGTATAATTAAATTAAATTTAATTTATTTTTTTATTTTCATTTTATTAGATTGATAAATTAGATCTAAAGAATCTTAGATCTGATTTGGATCTAAAAGAAAATTTTTTAAAATATTCCTTTTGATCAAATCAAGATCTAAACGAACCTGACCCAAAAAATAGAATTTTTTCTTCAATTGGTATCAGAGCCAGGTTCCATAATTTTTTAGATCTAATTTTAATGTAATTTTGATCTAATAGATGATTTTAGATGTCATATTAGATATGATTAGATCTAAAATTAAAATTTAAAAAATTAAATAATCTAGATCTAAGATGTATGAGATGCATGACTAGACTAGGAATAGAATTATTCTATGTAAAGTCTAGGATGATCATAATTTTAATTTAATTAATTATAATTTTATATCTATTTATTTACTATTTTTTAATATTATAAATATTATAATTATATTTAAAAAATAAAAAATAAATTTATTTAATTTTGTTCATATGAGATATGTAGATGCATGTTTAGATTAGTTATAGAATAGTTCTATAAAGTTATCTTGAATAAATTTTATTTGATGAGATCAAATTTAAATTTTATTTTTTAGATGTTTATAAGATAATTTAGTTTTGAAACATTCATGATATGATACATGAGATGTATGCAAAATATATTTTTAAGTTAGATCAATTTTATATATGTGATATATATGTAGATCTAACCAATTTTGTAGATTTATTATGTTTCTGATTAAGGCATTCTCCTTGGCCGTCCGGTCATAAGAATGAAGTAGGGTTTAAAGGCCCTCTCCTTCCATTTGATGGAGTGTTCTTATGATGTGTAGGGGTGCGGCATGTTCATGCTTAATCAGAAATCAAGAAACATATTTTTTTGCAAAATCCTAGATCCTGAAATCCTAGGATTTTATTTACATATTTTGTTTATGAACCCTATACTTAATTAAGAATTAAGATTATAAAATATATTAGGTCTAAAATTTAGAATTTTTAGATCTAAGATATATTCATAAAATTGGGTTCGAGCTTGGATAGCTTAATTAGGTCTAGCGGTTGATCAAATCGAATCAAGAGTCGATTAGATGGGATCAAGAGTGCTTAAATTGATCAGCTAATAGAATTAATTCTGGATCAAGGTCGAGTCACATGAGTGATCGATCAAGTTACGACCTAATTAAGCTTAGTGGTTAGAGTTTGGATTGTAGGCTAACCTAATTGGCTCTGGCTCAATAATTTGGTGTCTAAGATAAGTTTGGCAGATATGATCGATTGGTTTTTAATTGAGAGCTAGTCGATTCAAATGCATTCTTGTCGAGTTAGTGGCATATTTCTTCCATCGATCTCACTTACCTGACCATATTTGTCGGCTCAGTCCTTATCTGAGGTGGCTAATAATCCGAGCTAACCCATGCTACTAGGTTAGTCATAATGGTTATGGCTATATCAAGTCAAGTTTAAAGAGACCTAAATCAAATCTTTCTAAGAAAAGATTAAGTCTAAGGTCTTCCACCATTGTAGATGTGCGGGGCCTTCCTAGGGTTGATTTTTCTTGACTAGTCATAGTGGTTCAGTTGCACCGAAAAGATGCAACCATGTCTATTAGGCAGTGGATGCTACGGGCTGGAGGATGGATTGGGCTCAATATTTTGGATACAGTAAGAGACCCAATTAGGAATCCAATCTATGCAAATGGTGGGTCTAACTTAACTAAGGAGTGAATCAATATTTCGGACATGGTAAGATTCATGAATTAGAGAGCAAGCTTGGGTGCACCATGATTAGAAAATCATCGGACAAGAGTTGTTCACTCATTCGTTAATCCATCAGCAATAACTGTTAGGTGAAGTAATGAGTCAGTTAGTGGGACTGCATCATCTACTAGAAATCATTAATCATGAAGATTTTTGCATCTCTACAGAGGGAGTGTAGGGATCCAAGAAAATAGTGGAAGCTAATTTGCTTAAAAATTAAATCCCTAAATAAATTATTCAAGTCTTAATTATAAAATCTAACTAGAAACTTTGACTCTTTACAGGAAAAGAAAAATGTCTACATCCAATCCACTAACCTGTATCCTGAACATCCATAGATTGATCGAATCCAATTGTAAGGATTGGCTCTAGAACTTCAAAATTATTTTAGGTTCCAAGAAGTTAACTCATGTATTAGACTAGGATTACTCCACCTTAGCAACCCATCCATCCACTGAACAGAGAACATCTCTTAACAAATGGATGGATGAAGATAACAAGGCTAGATACTACATGTTGGGCTCGATATCAAGACTGCTCACCAAATATTGACTCACCTACAAGAGTTATTTGGTGAACAGAGTCACGCAACTAAATATTAGATCACTAAACAACTATTTAAGGCTAAAATGCATGATGGGCAGTCAATCCAAGATCATTATCTGATGATGATCAAAAATTTGGAAGAGCATGAGAAGCTTGGAGTGAAGTTAGACTAAGATCTGTAGAATGACATAATTTTGTAATCCTTGACTGATGCATATGGGCAGTTCATCATGAATTACCATATGCATAAACTTCGGAGTACTCTGACCGAGCTTATGAACATGCTGATTACTATTGAGCTTTTTATGAAAGATTTTAAAGACTCAGTACTTGCTATGAAATGGACTTCTTCTAAGAGAAAGTCTTTTGGAAAGAAGAAGAAGTCTACGAAAAGGCAGAAGGTGGAAGATGAAAAAAAAAAGAAGGCAGAGCTGAAGAAGAAGGCTGTTGATAAAGAAAAGTATTTTCATTATAATACTGATGGCAATTGGAAGCGGAATTGCCCTATATACCTGGCCACCCTGAAGAATAAGAAGAAGATAGGTCCTTCTAGAGGTATGCTCGTTATTGAATCTAATTTTATGATTTCTTCTACATCCAATTGGGTGCTTGACTCTGGTTCTAATGCTCATTTGTGCACTTCTATGTAGGGTCTTGAGGAAAGCAGGAGGTTGAGGGATGGTGAGACAATCCTATGCATCAAAAATGAAGCAAGAGTTACTACAATGGTCGTGGGAACCTATCCTCTTCGACTACCATCTGGCTTAGATTTAGTAACTAGGGATTGTTATTATGCACCTGCTGCATAAAGAAATTTGATTTCTATTTCATGTTTAGCACAAGAAGGCTATGTAATTAGTTTTCTTAAGGACCATTGTAATATTCTTTATGAAAAAAATAAAATTATAAGTGATTTTCTTATTAATGATCTCTACCCGTTACATATTGATGTATCTATCTTTAATATTGAGCAAAATATGAATGCTGTAAAATGACCCAGGGATAGTCCGAATGATAGGTATCTATGGCACCTAAGGCTAGGTCATATAACAGAAGATAGGGTTAACAAATTAAAAAAAATCGGGCCATTGAGTCCATTGACTTTCGAGTCATATCCAATTTATGAATCTTGTCTTCATGGCAAAATGACTAAGCTTCCTTTTGTGGGACATAGGGAAAGGACCATGGATCTACTTATCCTAGTACATACTGATGTATGTGGCCCATTTGATGTGCCGGCTAGAGGCAACTTTATCTACTTTATAACCTTTATCAATGATTTATCTCGATATGGGTACGTGTATCTTATGAGACACAAGTCTAAAGCTTTTGAAAAGTTTAAGAAATTTAGACATGAAGTAGAAAAGTAAACTAGAAAATCTATTAAGATTCTTTGATCAGATTGAGGAGGTGAATATCTTAGTCGAGAATTCCTAGACTATCTTAAGAAAAATAGTGTAGTCTCTCAATGGACTCCACTTGAAACACCTCAACTCAATGGGATTTCAAAATGGAGGAACCAGACTCTATTAGATATGGTCCGATCCATGACGAGCTTCACAGACCTTCCTGATTTTTTTTAGAGATATAGTATGTTAACTGCAATATATTTACTGAATAAGATTTTCTCTAAAATCGTTCCTACCACACCGTATCGAGATATGATATGGTAAGAAACCAAGTCTGAGTCATTTATAGAATTTTGGCGAGTTATCCCACTCATGTCAAGACAATAAATGGACAATGTGACTTTTAGGTCTTTTTAGAGCTCATTTATAGGATATCTAAGAGTCATTAGGATATTATTTCTACATTCCAAAAATATAAATGTGATCGTGAGTCGACATGCCATCTTTCTTAAAAAATAGTTTATTCAAAGATAGCAGCATTGGAAAGCAGATCAACTCAAGATGAAAGTCTGACAAGAGCAACGAGCTAAGGACCCTGTGGAACCAATTAGGTTGAGCCAATACAGTCAACTACCTCCTCCACTCGTAGATTTGAAAGAATTTTCATCCCCCTGAGAGGTACTTAGATACTACTCAGAGAAAGTAGAGTGCAAATGTTCTTCATAGGTAATGGGTTCATGGTTGATGGGCCCAAAACTTAATGACAAGGCGATTATTGAGATCTCGACTCCGAGAAATGGTAGAGGCAAATAAAGTCGGAATTTGACACAATGCACTCAAACCAAGTCTAGACCTGGTAGATTCCTCAGAAGGTATAGTACCTATTGGATGTAAATGGATCTTACTCAGAGAAGAGGTTCGGTGTATTGATGGTTATAATGTGGTGACATTCAGAAGCTAGTATTATGGCAAAAAGACTTATAGTCAGCATGGAAAGGCATTTGCACTATCTAGGATACCTTTTTGCCTGGTAGTAGCTATGTCTCCGAAATTTATCTCGCATATATATACTATTGTAGTTATTTGATTTTATGAAATATGGCAAATGGAGCATGAAAACAAACAATTCTTAAATGTGATATGGGAGGAAGATATCTAATATATAGCAATCGCTAGTTTTCACAATCCAATTGAATGTTGATCACAAAAGTATGCACTGCAAAGGTCTATATCCAGTGAACTCTCATCGCCACGCAATCGTCGAAGCTTCACGAATAACATCGACTTTAATGCATCCTGATCAACACTTATCTATCTGAGACTATCTCAATACAAACCTGAGAGGACAAGTATTGTGTGTCCAGAAAACATCAGGCTAGGCGCAGCACTATCTCATCTCTAGCCTCTCGCATGTACACTGTCGGACTAATATCCCTCACTATTAGGCATAATCAAGACTCTCACTTCTATCTCGACCATAGTTAACAATATGGTTACTCTACAAACGACACCATCTCTCAATAGACAGATTCACGGCAGAACGCCAACTCCATTCCTCTCAGACACTTACGAGCACTATAAGAACGATCAAATCAGGATGCTAGGTCTTCTCATAACAAGATCTCACACTAAGAGGACCATCGCAACTGCTCACAGAG